>CAJNIZ010018802.1:0-24451 GCA_905231905.1 Symbiodinium pilosum
CTAAGTGGTTTCGCTCGTGGGGTGAAAATCTGGCGTGCTCAAAGAAAACCCACAGAGTGGCCTCCCAAAATCTTAAATCGCAAGGACTGGACCGATTTCTCACAGGGTCGCCCCTCAGATTTTTCAAGCAAGTCCCCAAATGTCAAATAGGAAGGGTGACCAACCAAGAGAATCCCACATTCCAAATTCCAAGGCACCTTGCTTGCAAGGAATGCCCCCTAAGATTTTGCAAAGAATCAAATTTAAAGAATTTGCTTTTTAAAAGAAAAATCTTCAGGTCTTTTAGAAATCTTACATACGCAATGAGAAATCGACCAAATTGTCAGGATGCTCTGCACATTTTTTGAGGATGCTCCTCGCACCACAGCGATTTTTTTCAAAATTTCCAGGACGCTCCGCACGGGAGCGCGATTTTCTTCAAAATTTCCGAGGTGCTATGCCTGGGGGCGCGCGATGTATTTGGAATGAAGAAGTTGGATTTTCAGGATGCTCTGCACGGGAGCGCAATTTTGAACGACAAAGTCGAAGAAAACTATACTCACTGACTACTGGGGTAAGACTGCAATTTTGAACGAAGAAGACGACCACGGGAGCGCAACTTTTGATGAATTAAACATCATCAAATATTCAGAATGCCGGATTGTCAGTCTGAGAGGAACTGCCGAAGATAAGTTGACCAAATTTCAGGATGCTCCGCGGGAGTGCAATTTTTCGGTAAGCAAAATCACGAATTTTCAGGATGTCCCGCACGGGGCGCGTGCATTTTGCACATCGCTCCCTACAGCAAGACTCGTTTAAAAGAACGAGTTACTTTCGACCACAGAAGAGCACGCAGGGTTGGCGGGCGACATGCATTAAAAATTAAAGGCCCGCAATGAATGTGGGGAACAAAACTCTCTGACTATTTTTGATCTGCGAATTGAAATGAGCACGGGTAGGCTTCCTAGAAGTGAAGGTCCTCCAGGTTTTGATTTTTGTTAAAAGACAAGGAAGCTTGCATGACTTGCCTGTTTGTACCAGCGCAAACAACGAAGTTCCTCTTGACCTGGAAAGATTGCAAGCCCTTCCGGCCTCTTTGTCTCGCCGTCGGTGATCATGACGTGAGCGTGTCATGCAGCTATGCCGAAGCCTAAGTTACCTCACGTATGCGCTCTTCGGGTTGCAATGCCTGCGAGATTCATCAGAACTATGCTTGTTATGGTGCTGACACATCCTGATGCTTGGGCCCACGGGTCAAGAATTCAAGATGCGTGCCCCTCTACACCATGTCTACATGACGTTATGCGACGTTGCAATGTCCAGCCTGGCGTCACAACCCCGCTACCTGTTGTAGTGCCCGATGTTTTTATGGGCGCCTTGGTGTAGTTCAGGCTGCTACGGACAATTGCAAACAAATTTCCCACTCTTGTCCCTGGCAGGCGCTGCTTGCGGAAGACGTGGCCGGCTGGGCGCCCTTTTTTGCAGGGCGCAAAACCATTCATGACGATTATGATGTGATGCAACATCTGAGGTAAGGTCTCTGGTCCTGTCAGCGCCAGCCTGGACATGCGACAAGGGAGGCAACGAATGGACAATGCAGACGCTTGAGCTGAGCGAAGGACGCACCTGCACTGGCACCGGGCCTCTGACAAAGATAGCAGTGGGGTTGACAAAGAACTTATGCCGGCCAACAGCGAGGTAAACTGCATCCCGAGCCGGAAACTTTGTTCCACGCGAAGGCATGCCGCGAGACAAGTCCTGATCAGCAGCCGTCCCATTATCTTAGCAGGCCGGGTCAATGTTAATTTGCCAATCAAACCGCATTGTCGGCCAGGTCCAACCTGAGTAGCCTGCCTTGGCGCATGCAGGAAGGCTGCCACTTTACTTCAAAGCAAATATTCGAAATTGATCTGTGGAGACTACCGTTACATTCTTTCTCGCTGAGGATCTTGATTGCTGTGACGGCCGTGTCAGGGTCCTCACGCTGGAATCGCACATGTCAGTCAAACCAGGCCTCAAGGATCAGCTGTCCGCAAAGTCGCAGAAGCCATAACCTTTTGGTTGCAAGGTCTCCTGCCCGTAGCAGCCGGCAACCCTCAAATAAAGACAAATGCTTGGAAACTTGGTGGCTAATACCTGGGCGATTAGTCGAAGGCCTTGTCAAAAACCATGCGGAAAGACTCCACCTTGAGCTCAAGTCGTAAATGCCGGTGAAGCAATTGGGGCTTTGTAGTAAGGCCGGAGAGCTTTGCCACCTTGCGACAGATGACCCCGAACATCCTCAGCTCTGTCAGGGAACGAGGGGTTTTGGAGAAGTGTGCGAAAGATGCCCTGAGCCCGCTTCATCTTCTGTGGCATCATATGGAATATTTCCCACCTGCATCTACTTGCATTTCAGCTGCTTTCTCACCTGAAAAGGTATGGAACTTGTGTTCCGCTTGAGGCTTTAAGATCCGCGCAAAAACTGTTGAAGTCTTTCCAGGCTCGCCGGCCCTTGCAAGTGCGTGCTCGTCTTGTTGACCATGTGGTGCAAGAAGCTGAGGCCCGCACTTTGCGGCTCCTCGTGCTGGCATGCCGCGGGCTAACTCCTGAGATCTGCGCGTGCCAGCTTCTCAAACTGCTTGCCATTGCTTGCCCCTGCAAGCACTGCAGGCCATGGGCGTTGTCGGCAAGGTCTAATCGCAGCAGCCTCCCTCAGCTACGCTCTGGAAGACAGCAACTCAAACAAGCTGTGAATGCTGTGGTGGGAACCATGACACTCCCTTTCCCCAAGGACCTTGATCGCGGTGACGGCCGTGTCCGCATCCTGGTGTCCAGTTCTTGCAGGGACAACTCAAAGAACCTTCATCGCAGTTGAGGGGTTGCATTCAGGTGCAAGTGTCCGCAAAGTCACAGAAGCCGTAGCCTTTTGGCTGCGTTGTTTCCTGTCGGTTGATGACAGAGCTCCTCCATTTTCAGATGCCTGGAACATATCACTTCCTTGTCGAATACCATGCGGAAGGATTCCACCTGCAAAGTTTGTACAGCTAGCTATTTTGTGAACGCTTCCCAGCTTGAAGTGGCCTTGCCGCCTTGAGACAGGTGAGCTCGCACATCCTCAGCATGCTGAATAGGATCTTGCTGTACATCTTTGTCAAAACTCTTGAGTCGGGGCATCTTCCGTGGCATCATAGGGGATATTGCCGACCTCAGAAATGAGATAGCGGGAAAATGTCTGCCAGCATGCTGAAGCTCAAGTGCCCCACAAAGACTGTTGCCGTTTTGCGAGGACCAGGCACGATTGCCATTGAATTGTGTTTACGCACAGAAACAGATTCCTCGTGAACTCGCAGCGTGCTATTTACGGTAACGTGCCCAGTTCTACTGCTTGACTTTGCCTTGTGCTTCTGGAGTGAATAGCAATCCTTGCAAACCAAACAATCGTCATCAACTAGTGGTGCCCTAGGCATCCTGCGTAATAGGCTTGATAGCAAGGAGCCACCATTTTTTCTGACTGGCTTGCATCATCGGAACACCACCACTATTGGGCGTGTTAGTTAGCTACCAAACTAAAAGGCCTTGTAAGAATCAGCTGGCGGTCACTTCAAGCGAAGCGCACGGAAGCCTTTCCAGACAGGCATGTATGCGGCATGTTAGCTGCCCCCGCTCAAGCAATAAAAAGGCAGAATGACGTTTTTCGTCGCGAGGCCTGAGGCCTTCTGTACAGGTTCACTTCTTGTTCAATGACTGCGAGGCTGATGCAAGCAACTGCCACCAACGGGTGCCCAAACTGTGTGAATTACTCTGCCTTACTTTGCAACTGAACACCTTCGTGCTCGAAGGCCCAGATACTGGATGGAAGTCAGCTGCCTTTGTTGCATGGCATGGCAACAAGGCGAGCAAAGTTTACGCTGCCTTTGTCGCCGTTTGGCCCTGTGCATACTGGCTACTGCACTTGGAGCCAGAGCAGAAGCCAAAAATGGCAAACCACGAGGAGGTGCCTTTGCACCACATGGCTACAGCTAGAAAACGTGCCCGCAGGGGACTCAGGCGCAAGACGCGCCAATGTCGGCTTCTCTGGTGTGGCGGTGTTCGATGTTTAGCATTCTTGATTGTTCCAGTTGTGTTGGCGGGTTTCTTGGCTGAAGTCGCATGTTCTTCCATACTTGAAGTGCACTATCACCAGTGTCCCGACATCTACCTGAACAGTATGTAGTCTGTACTTCTGCCGAGGTAGCATTCACTACTGGAAGCAGCAAAGGCCTTAAATTGTCTGAACGAAACGTGCAAACTTAGCTTCAGGGCCTGCTATTGACGAGTGTTTAGCTTTTCTGCGGTGTGTTCGACACAGCCCCTCGGCACACCTGTCTTTCTGCAATATCCTAGAATCGCACGGCTCTTTGCCATCCAGCGAAAGCTTCCTGAAGCAATGCTCGTACCTCAGCCTGCATCGAACTTGCAGCAATGGCAAAGCAGGACTTGTGTGCAGACCTTTTCCGAAGGCCTCGTGCTCCTGCTCCGCCATCTCCAAAGCTGCAAAGTTGAAGGAGAAGTCCACAGCCAACGGACGGAACTTCTGCTCTGGCCAACTATCAGGACCTGGACCAGGAGCTTTCGACGTGATGTTCCATCCTCTGACAAAAGGCTTCACTTACTACAGGCGACAAAAAACTCAGGTTTGCGCACAGCTCAAGATCTTCAGGGCCATGCCCTGCTTCGATATCGTCCAAACTCCCATCGCCCGATGTCTGCAAAGATGCCACCACTACCACAAGAATTCACAAAGAATCACGAGTTTGACAACAAGCTCCAGGTTTTCATCATTGGAACCCACCTCACCTCGCGAGAGAGACTTCGTCGTGGAGCTGGAGCTGTTCGATTTGCTGCCATGGATCTGGCAAGGCGCAGCTTTTCGCCTTGCTCTGAGGACCGCACAACTTTTTTAGGCTTGCGCAGCAAGACTCAGTTGACAGTGCTGTGCTCACCCCATAGTCTGCTTATGTCAGGGATCTTGGAAGGATCCGGCCTGTTGTGGTCTGCGCTGAGTTCTGAAAGCTGACAGCTGACTCGGTTACAGTTTACAGTTTGCATGAGATAAGGCTTGCTCAGTGCGGGCAGGTGGCGTAGGACACACGTCTTCCATGCCACCTCAGCCTGGTGTTAGTTGACTTCAGTGTCTTGTCAAACAGCCACCAATCTTTGCGCCCTGTTGAATTTGTTCCTGCCTCTGCCCGACCAGACCCCATCTCCTTCAGCAGCTGGACCGCTGAGAGGTAAGCATTCCTTGCTGGAAGTCAGCTTCCGAAGTCTTCTACCACATCTCCATATCATTTGTGCTGGCAGTGCTGAGCAAGCCACTCCTCTTCTTCTAGCTGAAAAGCTTCAGCCTTGCCTGGTGACGAGCCATTTCTGGGGGAGAGATCATAGGTGGCGCCTGCACTCAGGAAAGGAAGAGCTGCTGTCAGCTGTCTCTGCGCTCAGTGTGGTAACATGGGCCTGCTGTGCCCGTTGACGCAGCTCCAGGCGACCTAATTGATTTCTTGGTACGGTCTGCCCAGTTGTCGAATTCATCCTCGATCGCCTTTGGTGTTCTGTTGCTGCCATAGCACCAGTGGCACACTTCATCTCATGTATGTGCTTACTGGATTTCCAAGTGTCGAAACCGCAGCGCCGTTCGCCTCTGGGCGTTCCCAGATCAAATGCATCTGGTTCTGCATCAAGCGGTCCAGGGCCTCCAGAAAATTGTCCACAGAAGTAGAAGTACATGTGCGCAAGAGCAGGCGTACACTTGGAGCTGCACACAAAGCAAAAAACACCGCGGTCAGCACTGCAGTCGGTACTTCAAACAAATTGATTTGAGCCGGCACTGAGCCGATTACCTTCTCGCCACCAACGCGTCAGTTCCCATTCTTCTGGGGACATGGCGCCAGCTCTGATGATACTACTCTGCAAGTTCCGAAGTGGGGTTGTCTGCATGCACTGTTCTGGCACTGAGCAATTGACACTAGATGAGATCATGGGCTGGCATGATCCTGACTCTGCATGTTTTTCAGCGGAAGCTGTCCAGGCCAGAAGGGCATGAATGTTCAAGACCATGTCTGAAAGATCAGGAAAGAAGCGCAGCCGATCCAAGGAACCCAAGGAAGCTCTTCGAGGATAGGCCCAGATGGGCTCTGCCGAGAAAGGCGCAGCCATCCGCCGTCATGGCACATTGCCCTCAGGGGAAGAAAACACCCACACCTGTGCTTTTGCTTTTGCCACTTTGGCCCCAGCTGGTAGGCTTTGCCTTGGCCCAGCTGCAGTTGGCCTTTGAAGGCACCCTTCTCCAAATCCCAGGCATCAAGAACACCTGCACCTCAGCTCTGCTGTCACCACCATATTCCAAGTTCTTCTTGCTGACGCTTACTGTTTATCTTCAGCCGGATTGGCTTTGCTGGGGACCCATTTTCGTTGCTCATGTGACAGATGTGGCCCTGCTGTTCATCCTCACAGCCTAGTGTTCAACGAAGCCGGACCCCCTTTCCAAAGCCTTTCAGGACACTTGTGCTTTCCACCCACGTTAGCTGTATGCCAGGCCTAGCACAAAAATAAACCAATCGTACGCAAGTCCATCTGCAAGTAGGATGCTGTGAAGTACCAGGAGGCTGCTGCCTGATACAATTGGTTGTCAATCACATATGGAATGCGTCTAGCAAATCACAAGGCAGAAGGCAAGCAGGATGGAGGGAACTTGAAATTTGCAACACCTGGGTATGTCTTCACTTCAGCCGCTGCCTCCATGGCCCAGCTGCAGTGCCTGTACATTGGTGTAGCTGCGATCCAAGCGATTTGCGCAGGTCTCCTTGCCAGCATAGCAAAGGCCTGGCGGATTGCTGGCGGTGGTTGGCTACTGTGACGCGACCATTGAAAGAGCAAATCATGGCGCATACGTTGTAGTGATGCCGTTGGTACTGCAGCAAAACCCAGCCTGAGTGAGGCTGTACCTGGGGAAGACGAGAGAACCACAATTTCTACGATCAACATGCCAGCATTCATGAACACAAAGCGGGAATGAAACCCTGTGCCTTGAAGCTTTGTTCCAGGTGCCACGGTCTCTTTGGACCTGCCTCGGCAGGCATCTGAAGACATCGGAATGGCATCCAATGTAACCGCGCAAAAAAACACCGGTGCTTCAGCGACAAAACTCGTGCTCACGGCCATTGGTGCCTTTGAATTTCCGCGCGACTTGTTATCAAGTTTTCAGAACTCAAATGCAAGCAGTGTCTCTGCATGTGGGCTTGTGACTGCGCTCTCAACCAGTTTTGGCGTCGATGAACGAAGAAAAACTTCCTGCCGAACAGTGGGAACATGGTAAGCCTGTGACACAGGAGCCCCTAGATGCATCAGGCCATACGTCTGTACACTTGTCTGGCAGGTTCAGCTCCTTCAGCGAAACACGAAAGTTTAAGAATCTGGTATGATACTGCTGTTGCCGAGCCCGGAAATCCAAACTTAGCGACTCATGCAGCAGCTGATTCAGTGTATGAACAGCTGGCAGTTGAATCTTCGTGGTTCATTTCTCACCTGCATCCAGTTTGCTCTCAAATTGGATCGCTCAATCTGTCTTGCAAGTGCGCATCAAAACGTGGATCTGGGTTTCGATCTTATTGGCTCTCGTGAGTGACTGTAAGAGGACCTGCTACACGTCTACTGGTTGGATTCTCACGCGTTTCCCATGATGCTGACATACTGCCAAATCCTACATTCTGCTTTCAAAAGCAACGCCGAAGCAACACTGGCTCGAGCAGAGAGCGCTGGAGGACACAGATGCAACTTTCAGGATTGATGCATGCATGCTTGCGAGCACGGCTTTGCGGACACTGACTCTGTCTTGCAGTCAGGCATCATTCAAGAGCTGGGCAGCAGTGATGCTGCTTCCGTCCCATCCTGTTCACGCTCGGCTGCGAGACATGAAAATACAGCTTGGTCAGGTTTGCGCTCTGGAATACGAAAGCCATAGTGCCTGCAACATGCGGATTTTTCAAGCATAACCCTGGACAATCTTCACTACTAATCATTTGACGCTTGGGGGCAACCTGTTCCGCAGAAGAACAGCCCACCACCCACTCAGACACCCCTGCGCTTTTGCGCCTGTCCCAGCGCTTCTCTAAACAGGCCAAACAAATCTAGCCTTTTGCGTGCGCCTGCCTGCCAGCCAAATTCTTTCGCTCCCCGCCCAAACAGCGGAGATGAGGCGCCATGTTTCAGGAAGTGAGACCTGAATCTGGAAGATTGGACAAATTTGCTTGTGCGGGCTTCCGATCCACGCTTGGGCTCATTGTGGTTGGTGCACTGAGAACACTAACATCAAGAGACATCTTCACCAGTTTAGAGCCACTCCCGGATACTATCCTGCTAGCGTCAGCAACGCCCTGGCTATTTCAATGAAACAATATGTAGGCTAACTTGCGCTGAATTAGGGCAACGTTGAGCTCTTCGGAAGGGGGCGTGATTGCCTACTGGCTTTTGCCGGGGTATGCAACACGGACTTTTGCCTGACGGGTGCAATTGCGTAGCCGTCCTCGAGGGGCCTGGGACACCGACGTTCCGTACAATGTCATCCATCCTTGGCTTGTCGCTCGCACCAATTGAAGGAAGTGAAAACTTCAAATTCTTGACTCTTCGAGTTTGCTTGCTCACCTGTGCCTCTAAAGAAGCTCGATTGTTGAAAAAGGCAGGCCAAGCTCCAGCACTCTCCTCCTCCTCACCCTTTCCCTGATGCATCGAATTAGTTGTTCCGTACCCTCCTGCCAACCTCAGATACACCAAAGGCGCAGGCTCCCTTGAAGCTCCCCACGCATCCTGTGCATCCTCCTGCCGAGGCGGACATGGCCTGGTGGGACTGGGTGAACTGTCTGCAGCAAGGAATCAATCCTGAAGAGGCAGCCGTCGCTAGTGGTTGTAGACCTGATTTTGCCGTGCTCAGCAAGTGGTTTTTGCATAGCGGCGGTCTCAACCATCATGAAGGCACTATGCTTCTGCTTAGTGCGCACAAGAATTGATTGCCCCACCTACAAGCTCACTTCTGAAACGTTAGAACTGCACTTGGGAAAGCAGAGGCAAAAATTCAGATTGAAACGGGCGAGTATGGCTAAGCTCAAAAGACTAGCTAAGCTTGCCACTCCATGCAGAAGGAAGCAGGCCAGGCTTGAGTGCAAAGCATGACTCCGCTTTGCAGAACCTGAAGCTGGCTTTCATACTTCGAAGGGGACTCAGAACGTAGGCACAACATGGAACTGGAACTCAAACAAGTCGAACCTTTGCCCCGTAAAATCCCCTCCAATGTTTTACTCGCCTCTTGCAGCCCTCCCCGGCGCCCAGCTCAACTCAATACTCTGGTGCCACCTTGTTAAACACAATCCCCTGCAGTCTGCCAGAGATGTGATGCCAAGCATCATCACGGACTCAACATTTGGCATTTCAAGCCTGACACACACGGGTAATGATCTGCAGCTGCATTAGTTTGGCCTACGCCGCGCAGGCCAACTGTCCGACAACCCTGTCTCTACCTGTCATGGCCACCCTGCCTCCTAAGTTCAGCAAGGCTATGGTTCATAACTTCAGCTTCAAAAATGGCGAAGCCATTGTGCACGAACAGGTGGGAGCTGTTCCTGCAGTTCCAGAAGGCTATATGCTCGTTCAGCACAGCAAGAACTTCACATCGAGGAGAACAGTGCCTCTTACTATTGGAATGGGCTTGTGCCAAGATTCCCGCAGTGTAGTGCCTTAACCTTTGCAGGGCAGCTGCGGCATCTTGCTTCCTGTTTAGCTCTTGACAGCTTCCACACAGCCTCAAAAAAGCTCGCGGGTGAAGGCCAATCGCAATGCAGCTGCTTGAAGTTTGGCAGCTCATCTGACCTTAGAATTTTTGCATCTTCCTGACTCAGTAAGTCACTCGCTGATCGCTGAAGCTTTCGGGCTGTTGCTGCCCTCGAAGCCGGCGAAGGGGATGATGCCTTCCGGTCTGACAGAGCGAACGGCATCATGGTAACACTCCACAGGACGCTTGATAAAAGCACTGCAATTGGGTTGACGATTGAAGAATTGCCATGTCGGATTGCGTAAATAATGGACAGGATGTAAATTGCTTTTGGACGGCAGCCTATTGAGGTGCCCATGAATTCCTTCCCAATCTAACTGCTAAATCATCAGGCAGGCCACTGACAAGAACAAGTCTCAGAATGGCTACCGTATCATTTCGGTATGCGCCTCACAGGGGTCTGCGGGCGAGGCCGGGCATGTGGCCAGATGGGATAGCCACTGCCTTGAACATTTACATGTGCTTGGTCCCAATTGTTCTCAAGGGCCGCTCACAAACCGTCAGTTGCCCAAGAGACCCCGCTTGCATCGGACAAGATGCTGGTTGTGCAGTTGTCGCCGGAGCAGTCGACCAAGGCTGCTTCATCGAAACCTTGTTGACTGATAGGTCATACTCCTGTTTGCGGTTCCCAGCTGAAGCACGTTCAGGAACATACAAAGTGGACACTAATGCAGCTGAAGCACCCCAAATCTGGCCAGCACAATGAGTCAGGCCACTCTTGGCGCAGGCAGATTAACGTTCAACAGCCACCATTGTCCCCCAAGACACCAACATGATGATGCAAAAGCCGACCCTTGCGCTTCTACAGCTGCTTCCATGGCTGTGCGCGAAACAACCAAAGTGCCTGTCTCTTTCTGATGACAGCTCCCTTTCCCTTACATGATCCATATGTGCATATGCAACTTTCTTGTGACATTTGGGTCAGCCCATGCTCTCAGATAGCAACTGGTTACTCAGACCTACGCCATGCGAAGGATGAGGTTGATGCCAAGATCCACAATGCGAACAAGAACCAAGTGAAGTTCACGGTGACTCTGCCTGTCCAGGGAACTGAAGTCTAGAGTCGCTGGGAAAACCAACCAAACCAACAGCAGAGCTCTGAAGCCCACGCCAGTTTGCTCAATTCAGGGTCACCTCCCGACTATATCCTTTGGAGCAAGCGCTCATTCTGCATCTAACGCAACCTGCGCAGGCCTTGGGATCACAAACTTTGAGCACGGCACTGATTGTATGAACGCCATGGCTCCGACATTACGCCCGCCCATGCTGCCAAGAGATATGCATGCGACACACCACGCACAAACGTCGGATGTTGAACTGGAGGCCCTCAAGGATGTCAACCACAGAGTGTGCAAAGTTTCAAGCCAAGCCAACACTGAAACCCGCCATAGCTGCAATATTCTTTGACGCGTAGAACGTGCGTCCAGGAGGACGTAAGCTTGCCTCTAGGAATCTCTGAAACGAGCTGGACCGATGTCACTCACACCCTCCCTAGCTTATGTGCGCAGCAAAACCCCATTTTGCCACGTACAGTAGTTTAGAATCGCAATGCTAGATAGCAAGCAAAACCAATTCGGAGAAGAAAGAGTCGCTGGTCCGATTTTTTGAAATCCATCAAGTCATATTCTTGCCCATGCAAATCCAAACATTCACATGCAACAGTCAGGCTCAGGGGTGTTGGGACGATGTTCTGATGGCAAAGCATGTAAGTTGGATTTTGGAGCTTGGCAAGGAGCGATGCCATCGATATAATTCACATGAAAGCTTGACAGCCTGCGCAGGACGCGCTGAATGCGCACCGGATATGGTGGGAGAAGGGCATGGAGTGCAAGGTCTCGTCTTGTCTCACAAATGCCGCGAGAATGGACAATCATAAGCACTGACCGAGCAAGCCGCAAGAAGGCCACCACCAAAGTCGACAAGCCTTCCCACACACTTGACCCCGCGCCTCTCCTGCCTCTTGCCCCAGGAAAGAATGCACGAACCACCACTGCACTTGCAGAGACACTGTTGGGCGACCAAAAAGCTGACGCTACCTTCCTTCGGCCTTCCAAAGCCAAGTTCACGCCAAAGGGCACAGTGCAGTTGCATAGAAATTGGAGGGTGGTCTGGGCATGTGATGCCAACAGCCGCGCATACCATCCATAGCCATCTCTCTCTCTCTCCCTCCCTCTCCATCTTTCTCGCGTGCTCCGGAATCCTGCCAGACATATCCATCTATGCAATAAGTTGTCGAGAGTGTTAGTTAGCGTTGGGGGAGATTAAGGGTCCACGGCCACTTGCCCCACTTGACCCACTTGCTCCCCGGCTTGCCCTACTTCTTCCCTCACAATGTGGCCCCTTCAGCTCCGGAGGCTCCAGAAAAGCTGTTTGGGGCCCTCAACCCCTGCCGAACTTGACCGACCTGCCCCACTTGCCCCACTCGTCCCGCTTGACCCACGTGCCCCACTAGTCCCACTTGACGCTCTGTCCCCACTCGCCCCACTTGAGCAAGTGGGTCAGGTGTGTCAAGTGGGCGAGTGGGGCAAGCGGGACGGACGCCTTTGATGTTCCCCCCCTGCGGTCGCAATGAAATTGTCATGAAACACGGGCGCACAGGATCAGGCTTCAAGCAGCAAGTATCGGAACACGTCTGCTCGATGTCACAGTAAGTACGTGTAAGCGTTCACTAACTTCCCTGTAACGCAGCTAGCAGCTAGGTCAGAACGCACAAGTCCTGATACCCAAGCCCCAGGCGCTAAACCTTTCGTGTCTCCTAGCCATCCATGATCAATCAGTGCAACTCCGCTAGATCCTGTACATTTCAAAGGCTCATGGGGATCGTGCTTCTTTCAGCAGACCATGGTGCCCACGGACCAAACATTTGGAAATGTCAAGACGCTCTACACTTTGTTGACCAAGGAATCTTCGACAAACCATAGGCAGGAAAATTGTGCAAATTGAGAAAATCTGCGCCTCTAAACCACGCCCCTCAACCTCTGCTTCAAACAAACGCCCGTAAGCCTAACATGCAGCCCTGTAGAACTCCATCATCATGCCGGGAACTCCCACCTGGCATTGGGTCCACTTTGGGCTTTGTCTTTTCATCCAAGAGCTCCTCCACAGGGACCTCCCTTTCCAGCCTTGAGATCAAGTCCCTTCATCTTCAATGGTTTGGAAGCTTTGGATGCACGGTACTTGTGCTTAAGTCTCGACATCACAGGTCCGGAACCAGTGAATACTAGGCAGCTAGGAAGAAGGCTTGCGTAATCCTAGCCTCAACGAAGCAGATGTGAATCACGACTCTGGGGATGATGCAACAGTCGATTGCTCATTGATCAAGGCACATTTGCAAGCCTCGCCCTCTCTGGTAGCGTCCACTGATTACCGCATGCCCGCTGTCATGCTCACACCCCGGCAGGCAACAAGAAGACGATAGACCAAGCGTGTTCATTCACTGTATATAGGTAGGGTCTGGGGAGCAGTTTCTGCAGGTCGGAGTGGAGGGCCGCAAGCAGATATTACGAAGGCACTGTGGAAAAAAGCATTGGAATGGATAGCCCTGCTGCCATGGCGCTTGATGATGTTAAATAGCCGGTTGTCCTTCAGCCTGAGCGGCAGACAAAAGCAAAATTTTGACTGCCTGGGACTCAAGGTAGAACCGCCGCTGCCTATAACCTGACTGCTTGCAGCTTCTCTCTGTTACCCACGCTTTTGGTTTCATACAAGCCTTGCAGTCCCAATGAGCGAGTCCGCACGGCTGCCGCCAGTGAATGCCAAGGAACCGAGTGGGCAGGTACTCGGTTCCAAAAAATCCGCCACGCAGTTGACTTTGCTGCCTGCAGTCATGTCGATGCTAATAGCAGATGCCTTCAAGGCAACAAGCTCAGCAGGGCAATGACAGTGCACCTCCGTAGGTTTGAATCCTCCGAAGATCCGCTTGAGTCGGAGTCCGAGTCTGGTATATCGAGCTCACCTTAGGAGTCTTGAACGCATGCTTATCAATGTGAGTCTGCGTTTATGTCTCTGAGTCTCAGCCATGACTCACGTTGACTCATCTTTTTGAGCCTAATATGATCAGAACACCTGGGAGTCCTTGAGCCTATCCGAAACGTTTCGGCTTTCGATTCCCAAATCCATTTTCTGTCAGCTTTAGCTTCGGCTGTTGCCAGCTTCCAACTGAGACCAAGCGGCCGCCACACTCGTTGAGAGGGGCGAGCTGGGAAGCCCTGCACACAGTGTTCGCTGAACAGACGCAGTAATTGCTTGATGTGGGTTACAAGGTGCACACGGCAACTCTGGCTGTTAAAAGACAACATCTCTTCCCATTATAGCATGCTTCGTGTGAATTTCTAGCAATTCATGCGTGTGTGTGAAAATGGCCTTTATTGATGTTACAAGAGGTGTCTAAGCTCCCAGCATGTAGGCCATCCAAAGCGCATGCATGAAGAACACCGGCAGGGCAGCCGCTCCTGCATTTCAGCAGTATCATGTCAGTACAAATATCTTGAAAGAGCAAGCAATGCCGGAAAAAAAGCTTTGGTTTGTGGATTTGGCAAGCAGTCAAGCTTTGGCCACAGCATGCACCATGCAAGTCTGCTGTCCGTGGACCCAACCAGGCCAATCAATACCGGGTATGTACACGAACAAATAGAGCCTGGCAGAAGATATCTTTTCGGTTACGTTGTGCTAGGGCCGTGGGCTGCTTACGATGGTCAAACTGTCAGCTCGGTTGAGCCAAGCTGCGTGGAATACGCTGGTGGAAGCACCTCTAGCCTCAAATGATTTTTGATCAGGTTCACGCCATCAATTTTGAATTGTAGATTGGCATGCTTTTGCGAATGCTTGCAGACAAGTTGCAACATCAGCATTGTGCAACCTGGGGGCACGAGCACAGCACAGCACCATGCTTGGGTTTGTCTCTTGGCATCTACCTGCTGCCAAATTTGCAGTCCATTTGTATCTGTTCGCTATCACGAAACACAAAAATTAGAATGAAGGAATGGGTTGACAGGCAAACGCGCATCCGCATCTGGTTTGCGAATCAGCCAATCAACGTCACTGGTCAAATTTGATAATGCTGAGCATGACCATGCCACTCGACGAGGCCACAGTTAGCAGGTCTATTTGTCTACTTGCCCCGGAAGCACCTCATCCGTGACCCCCAACCTTGCATACCTTAGCTCCTGAAAAGGACGTAGAAACACCCTCGGCTATCCCAGTGTTACTTCAGCATAGTTGCCAAGACAAGAATATCTGCGCACTCCGAGGTCGACTTGAAGTATGAACAACTGGGCAGAGGGCGCATGATGCTAGTGGAGTTAAACTGTTAGTACTAATATTAACATTGGTATTATCAATATAATTATGATCATAGGGGCAACGCTGCTTCAAGAGGTCGAGTACTTGGCTCTGTAGCGTCTTACATGGCTGGAATGGGGCATGGGATTCATGTATCTGTTGTCCAGAATCCTGCCCGCAACTAAGCATGAACAAGCTAAGCGGCTGCATGCATGTTGCTGCTTGCTTTGGAACATGAGTCGGATGATTCCGCTGAAGCTGTCTCCAATCTTACTATTTAATTCGGAGTCCTGCTTGCCCATGCCAGCATCTGAGCGGGAATCTCACCGAAATGACACCATGCTAATTAGTTGGGGTCTGGCCACACTGAGATCCGCACCGACAAGGCCTTCGCCAACAGAAGGCCTCTGACAGGCTGTTCAGGATATCTGCGAAAATGCAGTAGCGTACGGGTGTACTTGCCACGAATGCATGCTCCCAGTACACTTTCGAGTTGTTTTATCGATTGAAGCACATTCGCAGTACCTCAGCAGCCCACAACACCATGCAAACAGCTTGTTGAAACCTGTCACGGATCTAGCTCTCATGCTTTAAGATGTTTAAGAAATTTCTTTGGCAACCCCAACACCACGTAGATGCTTTGTAGACACCTGTCACGGATTCAGCCCTCATGGCTTAGGAACACAAACGCCATGTAGACGCAACTTTAACACGTCTTTGGCGATGCGATGCTGTTTTGAGCCCTAGTAGCCGTATGATTCTACCTGGTGTACACTCAGGCCGCCGTCAAGAAAAGAATGTGACTTCAGGTTTGGAAATTGCGGAATGCACATTGAACGGTCCATAGCAACTCTGGCCAAACCCCTGTCTGGCCGCCCTATAGTTTCAACATGCCCGCTACACAAAATCCCTCTACAAGCTCTGCGATACACTCTTGAGAGACACTTTCCGGGGATCATCCATGACAGATCTGATCAAGGAAAGTCATTTGTTCCAAAAAGTTACCCGGCAAAAGAGTTCTGGACACAAACCCTTCCAACCCTCCGTTGTAGAACAGCTGCCGCTGGAAACATTCAACTCTCCAAATGAAGCCAAATGGCAAGCGACAGCCGTCAGTGCTGACACCTTCCACACTGTGGCGACCTGACAATCCCGCTCATTGTTGCTGTCTGGATACAATCTAGACCCCAAAGTGTTGGCAACACTGTGGCCCCCTCAAAGAATCTTGTTCCCTCCTAGCAAGGGTACACATACGGTCTCTCTACTTCAGGATGCGCTCAGTGCAGTGTAGGCGCAGGCTATTAAAAACAATTAGAAAGTGTCTTAAGGGTCCGCGGCCCACTCGCCCCACTCGACCCACTTGCCCCAATTTGCCCCACTTCTCCCCTGCCCCAAAACCCGAACCCCTGCCCCACTTGCCCACTCGCCCCACTTAAGCGGGTCAAGTGGGGCAAGCGGGGCAAGTAAGTGGGGCAGGTGGGGCAAGTGGGTCAAGTGGGGCTAGTGCGGCAAGTGGGACGGACGCCTTTGATGTTCCCCCCCTGCGGTCGCAATGAACAATTAGCTGCAATTTGTGTTGGCCTGGCACAAGATTGGAAAGGTGTCTGAACAAAAAACGCTTGCATAACTGTCGCTTCACTGTCAAACGCAGCATCATCTCGGCCAGTGACGACATGGTACGTCAAAGCTTGAAGCAGCTGGTTCATCCCAACCTGAGTTTCGTTGCGTAAGACGTAACCTGCCCTTTTGAGGGTTCATCCACCTATTGAAGCCCGATCATGAGACAAGCAGCCACCATGCAAGCTCGAGCATATGCATCTGCGCTGAGCCACCTGGATGAGCAACAAAAGAATCGTCATTACATGATGCCATGTGACTGCCATGTGCGTTGCACAAATGGCTGGCTCTCTGAAAAGCTTTAGCCAGCGAGCTGACCGCGGTCGTACAGCCACCGTCGCAAATGCTTCTCGAAGTCCTCGTCGTCCTCATCCTGCAGTGAAATCATCATAGGACTAGGTAGCTTGACATTGTGGGCTGTATGGCTATACGCAAGTGAATCGCAGTCTTGAAAAACTTTCACAGCTTGTCCGATCTCATGCGCACAAGACTGTTAACTCTCTTTGTGCGTCCTTCTCGTTGTACTCTTCTTCCCTCCAGTGATTGAATGTTGCCATCCGCTGACACTTCTCAACGGGAGTGGTGCTGGCGTCTGCCTCACCAGAATCAATATAGGGAGAAGGCCCTGTGAATTCTGCCAGGTTTGCCGTCGAAAGCCTGTGCCTAGTTCTTCTTACAGGACAGACCTGCTATGCAATCCCATGACCTCCAGCTCTTCTCTCTTGAGTTCCTCCAGCAACACCTGGCGCAGCAGAAAATGTGAACAGCTGGATTGTGTCGGAAACGCTATCCAAGTGCGATTTGTTGCCGAGGCCGTGGCTTGGCGAGTCACGGTGTTTTCTGCATCCTAAAGCAATATATGAAGCGTGCGAAGTCTTGCAACGCATGGCGGCTTGCAGCGTGACGCTAGCAATATCTTAGACACATGTCGCCTCTGCGCCCTCACCATCGCCCTCGAACATCTGTTTGTGCAATTTCTCCAAAGCCTCGAAGATTGACATCGCTTTGACTCAAGATCTGTCCGATACAGGCGCTCTAGGCGCTGCAGGCTTTGCTGCTTGTATACTGCACAAAAAACAAAAAGTCGTCTGAGCACCGGGACACCTCCAGGGATGAAGAACGGCACCTTCGAACATGGTTCAATTCGGCTTGCTGACCGGCTGGGGTGCACGATATGAACAGCTTTTCCGACGGGTCGGAACCAACACGAGTGAACCTTCAGCTGCGAGATGTCTTTGTTTGTTGGCAAGGACAGCCTAGCGCAAGGCGCTGAGAAAACCCGGCTCGCACGAGGCTGCGAGGTAGTGGTAAATACTCGCCCCAGGAACTGACTGTTTCTTTTGCACACGTCAGGTCTTCGCCACGCGAATGCGTGTGTTAAGTGCACCTGCATCATTTGACGCATGTGCATGACCATGGCACAGCCCATCATATATCCAGGGCCTTTGCCTTTGGCTTGACAATGCGCATGTGGCATCTTCAAAACTCACCCCGAGTATCTTCTGAGATCTGCATCTCAAATACAAGCACAAGGGATCCTTCTGCACCTGCAGAAGGTTCTACCAGCAGCGGCCCTTTCAGCTCTGCCCCATCGTGTTGGTGAAGGCTATGCCTCTGCCCGTCACCATCCGCCAACAGTACATCCCCTTCAACGCACAACAAATACGCTTGTCGGCCAAGCTCGATGGTGAGAGGAGGTCCAATTTTGCTTCGTGACAGCTCGATGACATACACATTGCAGTCCTGGCAGGTCATTCGTTTACACATCGTACGGACACCTTTGTCATTTCCTCCTCACTCCGAATCATGACGCCTGTGCCCCTGCGCTGGTGCGATGCAAAGCTCTGGAACTCATGTTTTGTTTCTTGTTCATCCCTGGCCTGCAGAATTGGTGTGTGCATGCTCTTGTGGTTCCCCTCTCCTCGACCCTATAGTTGCAACAAAGAGCCTGCAAAGCCTTTTTTTCTGAAAAAGGTTTGGTGGCACAGATTTTTTGACAAGAAGGTTTGGCAGGGCAATTAAGACTGTTTGCAGGTAGAGGCTGGCACATGTGGGGCAGTGAGTCGGGGTGCAGCACCCAGCCCCCATTTGCACATATCATCATCTGATATCCCGCGGAGCCCGAGGATACTGTCAAGTAAGATTGCAAGGCAGGAGAAATCTTGGGGGTGACATGCTTAAAACTCTTGGAGAATACTCTTGCAAGTAACATGGTGATGGGAGCAAACTCTTTGAGGCTTGCCTGAAGAAGGAGTTACTGGGAGTTCGTCTTGTGATCCTTGAGCAGGCCGATATCTTTGTCTTCATTTCAGATGGTGATCAAGGTTCTGCGGGTTCCCCGAACTTGAAATTGGACCCTTGAGCCGAGGGTACAGCGTTCGAGCTACCGGAAACCCGTGAGTTCATTGCAAGTAGAATGGTTCGCGGCATGCTCGACTTGACATCCCAGGAGGAATCGAGGACGGGCTGGCCAGACTACACCCAACAATAAGCCGGACACGGATATCTCTCCTCTGTTGTTGGTCTTCTTGCAGCATATGCAACCTTTTGTCAACACTCTGCAAATTTTTCACGCGAAGACAAACATTGCGCTGGAAGTTTCTGCCCACTGTGCTGGTCCAGTACTCCTAATTACCCTTCTTCGTCCTGATCAACTCCACTCAAGCGCTTTGATTTCATACCCTTGTTGTTGCCCATGGCGCAACAAAGAAAAGCGCCTGAACAGGCTTCCGTGTCTCCCTGTCAGTCTCTGTCGTTCTCTGCCTCCATTTCTGGCTTGGCTTTGCCCGGATGACGCCTGCATCATTTCCATGGGATGTGTGTCGTTTAACGTCTTGGTTTCGACAACTTGCCACATGCTCGAATATGCGCAATGCTGGCACTGCTGTCCTGGTTGAGCTTCACTGGCGTCGGCTGTGGTCTGGCAACATCGGATGCTGCATGGAACCATGTATTCAACCTGCTCTTGTTTGCCGTAGCACCTCCATGCATGGAACCATAATTTGGACGTTGTCCTCGTTCCCGTGGCACAATCCAGCTTTGAATGAAACGCAGCGGGTGATCCTGCAAGTTGCGCTCCGAATGCACAACTCCAGTCCCAGCTGTCATGTATTGAATGCCGCCACGTCCAATGGTCTCCTCTATTCCTGTGGAATCCTGGTGGGTCAGGGAACCCTGCACAACAAAGGTCACGATTTCCATGTCCCGATGTGGGTGGGCTCCAAACCCGCGACGCGGTTGTACCAAGTCATCATTCATGACCTTCAGCACACCGAATTGGCCTGGGCCATGGCTGTACTCCGCAAACCTGAAATGGAACCTTGACTTCAACCAGTTTTGATTTGACCACCCTTTGGATTCAAAAGTTCCAGGCAAAGGATTTCCTGGATTCCCGAACCACCTGGGATGGGGTTCGCTGGCAAACAAGCGTGGCTCCGGCACCACATTCACGGATCCTTGGCACGCTTCGCCTCTGCCGCGTCTTGCCGGGCAGCTGAAGGTCTTCGGCACTGCTTGGCAGGCCAAGGAAACCAAAACACAGCAAAAGGATGGCAACCGACTCGGATGCATGGGCTGCTGCAAGTACATACCAGCTTGTGCGGCCTTGTACCTGAAATTGAAACTACGGACCACAATGCTATACAGTCACCTAGGCTAGATGATTAGTTTTGAGGAACCACAGACGCATCACGAGACCCTTGACAAAGATTTAGGGCTCAGACCTGGGGCTGGGCTTGGGGCATCAGACCACGCCTCACATCTTCTTGGACATATTGGCCATATCGGCTGGCCTCTTAGCGGCACGGAATTTGTTAACGGGGAAATAACTATGGCCCAGGCCCTCCACTGAATTTGGCAAGGCTCTGATTTCAATACCCTCCTGTAATTCCAGCCAGCTTGGCACGTCTCCTGAATAGACCTATGGGGCTGCGGTTCCTAGCGAGGAGAAACCGCCTGCTGCATGCGCTTGGCACTAATATCGAAGTGTACTTGCATCGCGCCTCGCGAAATTGATCCGCATTCTGGTTCCCAGCGACTGCATGAAAAAGGCAGCTGCCAAACAAGTCACAATATGTCCCAATACTATTTCACACTCAAAACACTGTGCAAAACAATCGCAGCAGTCCTGGCAAGTCACGGCGCAATGCATCGCGAACCAAAGTGAAAACAAAAGGTAGCCAACCTCATGCCAATCATGCGTCATACGTACTTGATGGCTGAAACACTGTGTGGTGTACAACCAACGTGACATCTCCCTCCCGCATGACCAAAGCACTTTGAACCTTGCCAAGTAGCAGAACTAAAACAATTGATGACGAACACCGTGGAATACCAAGTCGGCCAGTGCTTCACATCAGGCGCAGCGATGATATCACCTGATGTATGATGCAAAGGAACCTCACAAGGACTGCGCCAGTTTTTGCACTTCAAACTTGGAGTTGTTGCTAGGTCCAGGAGTGATGTGTGATGACGTGCAGGGCTGTGTAGCATCAATATCACCATTCCTTCCAAAACAGTTTATCCGAGATGTTCCTTCATTGTTTAGAAGAAAGAATTCGGGACTGCGATGAACTGGCACAGCCCGCATGTTTAGGTTTTTGTTGCGTGTTCTGCTCTGTTTTCATTGCCCCTCACACTGCGGCGAGTCATGGGCAAAACTGTGTCCAGTGAACGAGTTTCCATTGTTCAGCTTGGGGCCCTTCCACAGTCATGTCTCGAACGCAATGAGGGAACTTACTTGGGATGCAGTCTTGTATGTGCTCATTATTCCATGCCGTAACATGGTGGTATGCGTTGATGGGATTTCCCATTGTTGGGCCCTGGCAGCACACGCAAGGTCAACATGCCAAGAGAATCGAAGAGATGACGGTCGTCGCCAAGGCTTCAAGTTGAAGCTGGGGGTACCGCAAGGCAATCCCGGAGCCAGAACACTCCCAACCCAGGCAGCAATGGCCAGAACGCAAGACCAGTAAGGTGGCAGTTGCCCCAAACTGATAAGGGCCCCACCCAGGGAGCGCGCAGCAAGTGATGCGTTACTGCAAGCAGGTCCCCTGTGACCAGCGACAACTTCAATCCTCCCCATGATGGCCAATGCAACCCACCTTTTGGACCAGGGTGTAAGGTGCATTGTGGCAGCTGCTACTGGCCACGCCACCTGCGCTAGAGCAACTTGTTTTATGGGCTGGTTGCAGGAATCGCCAAATCCCCATGTGTGGCACATGCGTCAGCGTGGAGCAGTTTTTTTTTTTTTCAAATCACCCACCGGGACACAGAGGCCGCAAACAGCAAAAGGGGTTTGCACACCTCCAACCGAACTCTTTGCTGGCGTTTGGAAGGATCCCTGTAGTAATTCCGACATAATCCATTATGCTAAATTATAATGGTCTTCATTCCCACCTAACCAAGGGCTAGTTTGGGGGTTGGAGGAAACTGATCCCAGCATTCGTGTTTTTACGGTTGACTATCCCTTACGGATCAAGGGGGTTGGGATCGCGATCCTCGTAGGTGTCATCGCATTTGGACCCGCTGATCCCAAGAAAAAATGGAAAACAACATAGCACAGCAATCGTGGGGTCGGGCATCGTAACACTCGGATCATCCCAGAGTCCGCACAAACTTACTTAGCCAATGGAGGCCTCCATTTTCAATGTTTACAATTAAGTTTTTTTTTACAGCCCTGGTTATGGGGGAAAAAATGTCACCGGTCACAGGGATTGCGCACGTCGGCGTCCCCATGTGCTGGCAAGCTGGGCATGGCCCACGCGCTCAGAGCAGCGCTGCCGACAGCTCTCTGGACCGCGGCAAGCTTGTGCACTGGGACCGCGCAGAACGGTTGCAAAAAGGTCCAAAATGCACAGACGTTGCGCTCCCCTCAGCACAGCTCCGGGTAGCGCGCGCCTTTGCGTTGATCTGCACAACTTTTTTTCCTGCAAGCAGGGTAATGATATGAGGTTGCTGTGCCCACCTACCCGAGCTGCTGCCAGTCGAAACGGGCAACCGCTCCGGAGCTGATGCGCAGACCATCCATGTCCGATTGCGGCAGTGTGGGCTGCCAAGTTGGCACACCCACCGGGCCCTTGCCGGGAGTGACTCAGATTGATGCCGCTCCGGGGTTGCGCGCGGCTACGGCTAGCAGGCTGTCGGCCCATGACGCAAAACATGCTGTTGGGGCATGCGCGGTCGCGCTTCGCAGTCCGAGCCCTCCATTCTGTAACACGAGCCAACACGGAATAACACGGAGGAGTGCCGCACGGCAGGTTAGGACAGAACGGTCATGTGCGAGGGCGAACACTGCAGTCCAATGCGGTGGCAGCACCCTGAGGGCATCTTGCGCCCGCATCGCGCAAAAGAACAGCAAAGGCCAGGCGACGTGCAAGTCAGGCACATGTGAGGGTTCTAATTCTTTTTCAGACACCTTTTTGCTCCTGCCCAGTTTGTCCACTGGTCAGCCTGCTACATCAGGCCCTCGCCCCTGATGGGTTCGAACATGTTGTGTTCAGGCTGCTCAGGCATCTCTTCCCACGAATTCCCACTTGGTGACACGTATGGAATAGGACCGCATTTGCTGACTCACCTTGTCGTGGGTTTCTGCAGTGCATGCGAGGTGCGTACGCATGCGACATTTGCAGGGCAACCACCATGTTGGGCGCTGCAGGAGCCACCTTCACGGAGTGGCTGTTGGCACAAAGCACACGCATCCTCCTGCGAGGGGCCGTCCATGATTGTTGCACGTGTTGGCTCCGGAGTGGTGATAAAAGATGCCCATGAGGAAGGGGGATTTTCGGATTCCCACTCGCACGGCGCAAGTCTTTGCCGCCGCACTGGCGTGACACTGCGACGAACCTTGGGTTCGGGACACACTCCGACACATGGCGCTCGTTTAGGGGACCTCACTACAAACAGTGAGGCTGCACCGACTTATTATCCCGCAGCGGCAGGGGGGGAAAAAACTAAAACAAAAACATACGCACACACAGAGGCGCAAACAGCAATGGCGTCACTAAAATATGCTTAAAAATCGTACACCGTGCGTATCAATGTAGGCCGCAACATCGCACATGAAAGCAAAACCTCATGTCAAGAATGCCAACGTACGAAATGTGATTCAAGCGGGGAGTTCATGAAGGTTTGGAACCAGCGGGTTCGGGAACATAGTATTCATTAGGATTTCATCGCCCAACAACATTTCGGCGCCGTCGGAAGAGTCGATGTGCATGGCAGGGAGTTCCAGTAGCGTGCTGGCGTGCGCTAGCGGGCCGGCGAAAGAAGCGAGCGCCATCCACCGTTTGTGCAACGCCCGTCTGGTGGTTTCCGCCTCCCATGGTTGGCCCTATAGCCCGAGCCAGCCAGGAACGCGGATGCTCCGCTATTGATCCGTCCGTCGACCCCCATGCTGAGCACGACCAAGCGGCACCTCACCTGCCCCGCAAAAGTTCAGGGTACGTGCGGTGGTTGCGCGCTGTGGCCTGCTGTAACGCCAGTCCGTGTCTGCGCGGGGTCGCGGCTGCCCGTCCCCCTGCAACGGGCTGACGAGCGTCGTGTCGGCCCGGTCTCTTGTCCCGGCAGTCCCGGTCCTGGTCCCGGTCCACGTCTGTCCTGCTGGTCTGGTTTTGGTGGCGGTTCTGGTCGCGGTGCCGGCCCGCCCCTTTGCAGCGGATAGCATCCTGTCCGGTCCCGGCGGGCCGAGTCCCAGTGCCGGTAAAGCGGATCATCTATGCAATCTCTTCCAGGAATATG
>CAJNIZ010018802.1:24996-48292 GCA_905231905.1 Symbiodinium pilosum
TGCCCTCGAAACACGAACGAGAGTATGGTTGGGGGATGGACGCCAGAAAGGTTACCCATGGCGCTAAGCTGCGCTCTGCACGGTAGGTATTTCGTGATCAGCATGATTGACTATTTGTAAAGCAATAAGCGTACTCTCGGACCGTGCACTGCCCAGTGACATCACCCGCCACGCACTGATGTGCATTGGCGTAGCCCATTGCAACGCTGACGCCATTCGCTCGGGAAACGGCGGCGGAGGGGCGGCTCTGATGCGCCACACGTGTTCCGCCTCATATCCCTTACTTGCAATAGGTTGTGGTCACAGTTTGGTCGGTTGAGTGATTCTTTCCATGGCGCGGTTTTTGTGTACGCGCGAATGCTCCTTACTACGTGTACAAGAGATCAACACCCCACATGCACCGACATTGCCAGAGGATCAGCCATACCAGTTGGAAGGGACTGAAAATACTCAAGGGTGGGATGCTGCCATTCTCGTTCAGGACAATTTTTCCCAGCATTGCACGTCTATTCAAAATTTGACTCCACATACAGACATTTGGTGGCGTCTGGTTGCCCTCGATGAAGGCAGTTTTGCCACACCTTTTCCGTCATTTTACCCGCCACACGCAGGGTGCCCTGAAGCTAAGTGCCTTGCCTTCTGGCAGTGCTTGTCTGATTCCGTGGGTGAAGTCATGAAAGCCCTGCCAAGGGTTGATCCAGTGATGGCCGGGGATAGTAATTTGTGGGTCCCGGGCTTGGTCCATGCGCGCAAACAGCGACCGGCAGATCGTAGTTGTTTGGCCAGCTTACGCGTCATGCTGCGAACCTGCAGCTGGGAAAACCTCACCCATTCTCCGGGACAATGTGTGAAACAACGGTTCAGGCGTACGCAAGCCCATGTCTTCAACCCAGCCGCCCAATCAATCTCGCAAAAATGGTCTGCTTTGGATAGTCTTTATCATGACGTTTTGAATGTTGTGTGGCCTGCTGACCCCAGTATCGGCGTCCATGTCTGCGTAAGCAACGGCAGCCGTCATGGTGGAATGACGCTTGTTTCGCCGCACTCCTTGCCAGAAATGCCGGGTTGCGCCAACGAAATCATACCGAGACCCCTGATGCGGGTGAGGCGTTCCGTGTTGCTTGTAGCCACTTTCACCGTGCTGTGCGCCATGCAGAGTCCATGTATTGGACCTTTTGGTTGCATCGCCTCGGAAATTTGCAGTTTGTTTGCTCAGGCACGGCCGCTACCGGCGCGATTTGACACAACAACTTTCAAGTGGCGAAGCCAACCCTGAAGAAGCGACCGGGTGCACCCCGTCCCGGCCCATTTATGGCAGTTGATACATGTCTTTGTGACCGATCGCACAACCACAGTCCGCATTGGATCGTGTTTCTCGGAACTTTAGGATGCCCCAAGGGGCGACTGCTTGGCGCTTTCAGTTCAAACCAGGCCCCGCCAAATCGGCTTTCATGGTATTTGGGCGGGGCCGTGCTAGCACGAACACCATTTTCACGTTGGCGAGGCCAACCTGCCTCGCGTGCAGAGCTACGCTTTCCCAGGCATCACTTTTGCACGACAGGCTTTAGTGTGGGTTACAACTCGTGTCCGCTGGCCCACAGCTACAACGTGTTCAGGCCCGCCTATGGCAGTGGGGCCGGCGATTACTGGTATGGCCTCCTGGCAGTCCCGGCATCGTTGTCCAAAGCCATTTAATAAGGTTGGCATGATGCCGACTACGCACCGTTGTCGGGCCGCCAGCCTGTGCGCACGTCTGCTGAGTTTGCCGGTAAAGTGTTATGCCGGACACATGGCGCGGCATGCAAGTTGCCAACCCTACCCTTGGGTCCATTCCATCTCAGTCGAGGTCTGCAACACAGGCGTCCCGCATCGCATGATTCTGGAAACCCTGTGAGGTTTGAGCACCGCACCCTCTCCAGCCGACATCAAACGCCTTTCACGTGTCACGAAAATACAGAACGTACGGCTACCCTGTCGTATTCGAAGCGTCTCACACAAAGTATAAATGGAACATCCGAACCCCAGCGAAAACCTGTTTGTGAATTATTCCCCTGTGGGTCAACTACCGGCTTGGTGGGATTCTAATCAAAACCTCAAGCGCTTTGGCAAAGCATGACGTGAGTGTGATGGGCCGATACTCGTAATGTTTCGTGGCAGTTGGCGTGTTATCTAGAGGGACAACAATTCCATGCTTGCACATGGATAGTATGCAACCATACGAGCGACAAAATTCCAAAAAAAACATCTTAATGCACAAGGCTCTGTAAGGAATCTGGTCCATACCGTTACCGGAAGTCCTCACAATTTTGCAGACATGTTGTCCAAGTTGTTGTCGGGACACGTTCACCATGCGGGAACGTTTTTGTTTTGGAGCTTTGGCAGCGGAGTTTTTGAAACAAACACTTCATGAATTTCTACACGTTTTAATGGAGTTATGTTACCATGTTTTCGTCACAGGTGATGTGCCACATACATGGAAGAGAATCATGTTTCGAATGCTGGCCCAAAAATTGCAAATGATTTTCATCCTGTTGCTAATCTGCGGTTTTGTTACACAGTCACTCTGGTACATGATCTTTCACAGACTTGAGTCTGTGTGGAAGCCGGGCAGCCGGAAGAACAATTGGAGTTTAGGCGCATTCGTCGGATGGAACGCAGCTGTTGATGGCAAATCTGGTTATCGACAAAACCCGTGCCTCCAACGTTCCCTTGTGGATTTTGAATTCGGATCAATCAAAAGCAGTTGGTAGAGTTGATTGGGGTACGTTGTGGCCATATCTCCGTGCTCAGGGCGTCTCCGCCCAAATAATTTGGATACTGCATGTTTCTGCTTCGGACAGCAGGGCGTAGCAATGTCGACTGAAGATTATATCAGGAAATTTCACATCCGAGCTGGTGTCCAACAAGGATGTGTTCTGCGTCCAGATTTGTTGTGTGCGGTGTTAGAATGGGCTATGCGTGATTGGAATGCGCATGGTCATTGATTGGGAGATTAACTGCGGGCACATCAATACCCTCTGGTGGACCTCAACTTCGCCAATGATTGTTAGATTTTTGCATTTTCAGTCAAACAATCCATGGACATGTTGCGATCACTGGTTGGTGCTCTACGGAATGCGGGCCTTATCCTGAACGTGTCGAAAACGGAGCTGTGCCGTCTTTGCTTGTCAGGGGACCAAGACGCGGACGTTGAATTCCATTTCCCTGCAGCAATCTGTGCGTTCTGGGCCAACGAACGGAGTTTATGCGACAAGCATGAGCCAGTCGCACTGCGCATCAAATTTTTCGATCACACCGGTTGCCTGTTTGGGGGGCAAGGCATCGGAAGATTTTGAATTTTGCTTTGCGCCTGCGCCCTTTAGGGGCTGCCTATTGGCATGCGGGTTAAACCGGGTTGACTGAATGACTGACTGTCACGAACACGGAATCAACAAGAATCCTAATGATAAAAACTATGCGAAACAGACCCAATACGAAAAGTATCCAACCATTATCCCTGCTCTGCATAAGACTAGGATGGCATGTGTGCTGAATTGAGGGCTATCCACCGCACCAAATTCTGGGTTGCCGTCGCGCCAAAAAGGCGATACCAGCATGACATTGCAGTATGAGGCCCCGCCTCGTGCCAGCCTGCTGTCGCCTACAAAGGTCCAAACGTCTGCGGTCGTCCGGAACGACCCCTGACGTAGTCGGGTTTGCTAGCCGATTCTGCGGGATGACACCACGACGTGGATCCACGCCGTCTCAAGCACGAAGCCGCGATGAGCGAGGAGGCCTGTGCGCGCATGAGCAACCCGGCATTCTGGAGCGATGGGATCAGGCGCAAGAAAGAATGGGGAGAAAAACAAACAAAAACTCTTGTTGAGACAGACCAAGGAGCGGTCGCAGGATACTCATAAAACTTGCAGATGTGTGAGAACACGCGATACCATGGTCGCTCACGTGCTGACAGTGCATTTGCAGTAGGCACTGTACGTGTTTACAGTGGCGGAAACACCTGCCTCGGTTACCTGATGCGTCCTGCCCCGAGCAGCCACAGCCGAACACGCGCATGCGCACGTTGCGGCTGTTGCCAGGTGCCTTGCCTCCCTTGTATTGCGGACGACCCGCTGCCTCACCATTCCAACCGCGCAGCCCACTTCGTGCTACGGCGCCATCGCCTTGCGTGAAGCAGCGTCCAACTTGCATGCAGCCTGGCGGCTTGATACCCTCCCGGCCATGCGCCTATCGCTCATTCGCCTTTGCGCGATCCATGCGACCCCAGCGCTGGGCATGTGCCATCGGTTACCACAGTAGTCCAGGCTGCTGTTTACCTCCGCGCATAGGGTTTCAGCCTCCAGCTCCGTTGAGCAAACGGATCGCGGTGACGAATCGGCCGGCTTCCTGCGCGGATGGCCACCTTGGGTCGTCCACGTCGGCGCGCTCTCCAGGGCAAGTCGGTTATGAACATCGACGTGCTTGTGCAGGATGCACGATGCATAAAGGTCGTCTGCAATGGCCTTGTCAGCCCTCTCTCCCGAGGAGGTACGCCGAGTCTCCTGCGGATGCTGAACCTGAGGTCACCTTGCGCAATCAACGTCGCCGCATGTAGCTGGAGCTCAGCCGCGCGGCCTAATGCCGCCTGATTGTATTTGGCATCGAAATCAAGGGGTCGTTGGCATCGGAAGCATCAACCTTCCTGCATTTGCTATTACGCACGCGCGTGCCACCAGCGCCCCTGCTTGTCCGTCCCGAAAACGCAGGGGCTCGGTGTTGGAGCACCTGATCTCCGTGGTTTGCGCAAGGATTCTTTCGTGTAACTTCGAGACGATGTTCTAAAAGCGTCAAAGCTGTGTGAGTGATTCTGATCGCACATTTGCCTGTCCCCTTCACCTTCCCCTCAACTCCCATCGTTCGCCCACACACAGAACTCCTTCATTGTGTTGGTGAAGTGCAAAACTCTCGTCGCTCTTGGAGCCTCGAGGTGGCAAAATGCAGAACCGTCTTCGCTTTTGGAGCCTTGGTGGGGGGGGGGAGGATGCAGCCCTCCCCCATTGATGAACGTAGTAGTTTACTATGAAGATTCATTGTGAGACACACTGCGGGGTTATGTCTCAAATAGCGCAGGGGATGGGGGGTGCGCAAGTTGCTGAGGAGGATTCTTTGCAGCACTTCTTGCTTCCTTGTAGCCCAGAACGTGCAAGCACCAATGATAAGTATTCATGCTATCAGTATTGTTAGCATTACTGTATTGTCAATATCAGAATAACAGTCCTGAACTATCACAACCTAAAAGCAGCTACAATGATCAGTATAATCACTATGATCACCACGACAACCATGGATGATAGAGTTTCTATGAGCAGTACAATTGCAAGGACTGCTGTGAACATGATCATTACCATGATTGCTACTTTTACTGCTCTTTGGAGGTTCCTGTATGGTGCAAGACTGATTAGAGGACCAAGGACCACAGGACCAGGGGATCGGAACTGCCTGGGCCTTTACGATTCTCTAGGTCTTTTTCTCAGCCAACTTTGCAATTTCTAGCATTGATGCTTATCAATTTCTTGCCTAATGCTTATCTTTATTTCTTGATTCTTTCGTCTTTTGATACGCTTGCCATGTACGGAAGTGCGCTGGACTGTGGGTCTAGACGAAGAAATCAGAAAACTGACTTCGGCGACGCTGCCCGTACTGAGTACTGGCGGAGCCACGACTCGCGACACGAACTTGCGAGTTAGCGCCAGTGGAAAAGGATTTGCATATGCTGTGTCGGTGTCAGAAAAACTCTGCCCCCGCGCAGTGATTCGTGGAGGTGTCAAGGTTGCTCCTGGCGCTCAGGCATGCGCCAAGGATACGGGCTGACCGACACCCTTTTGACAATGGATGTGCTCTTGCCGACATGTCAGGGCTGAGAAAACGTTGGCGACCATCCGCAAAGATGAAAGCTGGAGCGGAAGTTCTTTGCTGCAACTTCTGCTCGCAGCCACAAACTGCCTAGCACAAGGCCCTTGTTCCGCACTGACAAGTTGGATCGACAGCCAAATTCATCATCGCAAGCATTTGAAGTTCTGCCTACGACGCCATTGCCTGCTGTCCTTTCGTGTCTCGCCGTGCCGTGCCGAGAATCGTTATCTTCTGTGTTGTGGCTCTTTCCTGCTAAATCGTCGTGTATCAACTCGTCGTCTGGCCCATCAACAGAAGCTGTCATATGGAGACGTTGGCAGGGATAAGATCAAAAGCATGACTGAGCATGTACATGTACGAGGTAGCCTATCTTCTGCTCTGTTCATGGTGCTTTGTGGCGACGTTGCAAATGGACGCCTGGCCTCAATGAGACTTGGTGCTTCCTAACCACCAGCTGACTTGTAAGCAATGCAACTTGAAGGTTGCCAGGGAAGGGCCGCCTCTACGCTGCAGTTGACTGACGTGCATTCCGAGGTGCTGCTTGTAATCCACTGAAGTGCGAAGGTGAGAAGCAAGGCACCGACCAGATTGTACCTTTCCATGTGACTGCTGAGCGACCTTTGATGCCAAAGAAGCTGTGGACCGGACATGTCCATCCGGCCTGCCAACCACATGCAGCTGAACGACTTCTTAGATTTCGGTAGCATGCAGGTGCACTGTAGCTGCACAAATCCAAACAGATGGGGTGACCTATGGTGAGTTGCATCAGGTCTGCTAAGTCATCGCGATGCAGACTTTGTCGTTGGACCTGCTCAAGACGCACTGGAAAGCGCATCACGGTACCGAACAACCTCGCCTTGTAATCGTAACGATCATGTTTCCTACAAATGTGGCTTCTCTTCTCGGCAATGCAAGCATTCCAAACCATAAGCCATTGGAGCCATCCTCTGGAAGGATTGGTCGACTTGAGCACCACGTCCAGAGGTGGCCAGTCCTCGCTGTTGAATGCGCGCTAGCAAGACATGGTATCTTGTTCCATTTCTGGGATGCGAGCCAGTTGTCATGCCCACCACATCCCAATTTGCCGTGGTAAAGGCAGCAGCCCCCAGTAGGCCAGCACCAAGCCCGGCAAATGTCTTAGCCAACACGAGCTCAGAGATCATGTGCTACAGGGCATGTCATCCAGGTGAAAACTGCTGCCAGGACACCATGATGCACCAGGTGGCAAGTTGCAGGCCAACAACGTGATACAAGGCAGGGAGCACGACTCGGTTAGCTGTAGCCTAAAGAAAGGTGGCTTTCACATTCTTCTCACTTCTGGAGACGGAAGCCGCAGTTGGATCTACTCTCGCCGCCTCAACAGCATGGAAGATTTAAGGTGCACGAAGCTGCTGCAGTGACATACATGGGAGCTGGACACGCTCTGAGCCAAAGCTTTGCTGCTGATCAGGTTGCACGTCTTTCGCTTGTCTTGGAACTTTAAACTTCTACTCTTGCTTGCTTGAGGTCATTACATCATGTTGTGGCGATGGCGGCACGAATGTGCTGCTGGCAACAACTGAGCTGCCATGTTGTATCTCTGTGTCGAAATGCGCAACTTGCTGTTGCGGTGGGTTCCCTTGTTGCCCGCTGATGTTGACCCGCGGCCACCCCCAGCACCACCCAAATGCTCGCTGGAATTTCGTGCCCGCAGGCAGGCTTGCCACAGTAGAAGGTCCCGACAGAAATTCAGTTGGCTCTTGAGGAGCGCCTGAGCCTTTCTACAGTAAGGAGCATGGGCTCTGGCGTGTTTCCGTCAACATCATCATCTTCTGCTCGGGCGGAAAGCTACGTCTCGCACAGCAACCCGGTCTTTACTAGCACAACACTTACAAGCCCAACAAAGCAAACGTGACTGCTGGCTCATATGAGTGCTCTCGGCTGTGGACCCTGTCTTTGGAGGGCGGACAATCGTTTTGATGCAGCCACTTTATCCTGATGTGTATGAAGGACGACTTTTGCACTCGCATCTTACGAGCGGTCACTTGGAAGCAGTGGAGCTTGGCTGAAGCCTTGCGCACATCTGGATTCTCGTGCAAATGCTGCATCATTTTGAACGTATCCTATGCGTGCACATGACTGGAGAAGCTAATTTCCCTTCGCAACTTGAGTCTCGCTTGTAGTGCATCCAATTTGTTATTCACTTTTTTGATTGCACAGAATTGCTCATAATCCAGGATTGTAAGGGCTGCTCAAATGACCTGAAGGCTTGTCAATCTCGCTGCACGTCGTTCTCGCATGAGCAAATACTGGTACATACAATACTGGCACTGAGAGTCAATATGAAAGGTTGTGACATGCAAGCACGTCAAAGCTGCCCTTCACGTCCTGCATGCATGACCGGTGTCTACACAGGATGTTTTGGGCGGTTTAAGCTTTTGCAGGAATGGGGGCTCTCGCCTGCACCAGCTGACTAAGTGCAGGGCGGAGTTGTCAGCAAGCCTAGAGCAAGGGCGGAATTTGATTTCGTCTTTTGAGGGCTTGGATGGGTGAATACCTTTCAGTCAGTGGAAGTCTTCTGCGAAGCGGGATTTCTGAGCCTGTTGCTGCTCTGCTTTGACACTGCGAATGGCGGAACAAAGATCTGCGGCTTGAGAGTGTTGATTTCTTCCAGTCCACTGTTCAGAATTGATGGCTGTTCCAAAGCTACAAGTAGGGTCTTGCATACATACGGCAGTACTTGGACTGACAACGCATGGAAAAGGGATGTAATCTTCTAGGGGGCACGTACCCGGAAACAGCCCTTAGGTGCTCCCTGTGCGCAATCCATGCGCCGCTCGAGGACTCGCTGAATATAATCCCTATCAGATAATCAAGTCAATGGGGAAAAGATTCATAGGGTACCCTAAGAATCTGCCTCCTCGCGGATGGTCAAACTCTCAGGCTGCACCCGGCATTGCAAGCTCTTCCCCCTGAGGGATGCAGAGTAGCCAGATTAAGGCAATCTAAGCTTCAAGGCTTGAAACAAGAGGTTGAGGTTCAAGGGATGGGTCAAGAGCCTGTGCTCCGAGACTTCTGCTCGAACCTGCTGCAGGCCACAGGCACCTTCAAGCCTTAAAGCTTTGAATGCGTTCGTTCAGACTTTGTCTTTCCATCGGGGCAAGAGAGCCAAAGACTTGAGTGAGAACAAATACCCACCAATGTTGCACAGACTTTGCACAGGAGGGCAGTCTGTTTGTTTCATAGCCCTGCTTGTCAACTAAGCCCTAAGCCCCATGTATCTCATCATGCAACCATGCCGCTTGAGCTATCTGAACCATGAGGTCAAAAATCAGATCAGAATGCCCAATTGAATCTGGAGATGTAACACTCCAAAGACAACAAAGCTCACCCTGTATTCGTATCTCACTTCACGAATTGATGCTGAATCATGGCTCCTCAGCATGCTGAAGCTGTTTGAAAAGACCTCGGCAAGCAGGGGCAGGGATTCTCTTCCCACTTGAGGTTGATGCGACAGGTTTTCCGGCTTTGGTGAAGAGGTTTTTCTCTTGAGCTTGGATCCCAAGCCAAGCTTCCTACAACATAAAGCTTCCGGCAAGAGCGCAGTCGCTCTCCCAAGGATCAACATGTGAAGTAATCAAGCCAGGTAGCACCGTCCAGCTCCTTTCTCCGGAAAGCTGTCCCCGAAAAGCTACTGTAACATCCCTTGCCAGGACACACAAAATCTAGGTTCTGCTTTTCGTGCTCATCTTCCGAGCTCTGTCTCAGTTGAAGTGGCTAGGGCTCGAGAAGCTTTATCATCCCCACATCATCCCCACGTACAATTGTTGCGAGCCCCATGCCATCACAGACCCCAACCCTATATAACCCCTATATAGCCCCTATATAATCCCTATATAACGCGAGGCTCCCAAGGGTTCGAAAAGGCTCCAAAGGAAACTCCTGGGCCCATGGCCAGCTCGAGGCTGCCTGCTTCCAGGGTCCCGGAGGATCCCTCGCAAGGGCCGTCCTGGGCCTCAGCTTGACTGGGGAACAAATTTCATTGTTACTATTATTATTACTGTTATTACTATTGCTGTTACTAGTATTACTATTATTACTGTTTTTGTTGTTCTTGTTAATATTTTTATTGTGAGAAACTGAAACTATACTATGTTACTCAGGGCCTACGAACAAGCTAAGGGATCATGGGGCCAATTTTCTTTGGGAGTCTGCTCCCTGCTCAATTGGGTAAAATTGACGGATCCATCCCCCAGGTTCCAACTCAGCGTGAAGCCATGTCGTCTTTTGAGGAAGCTAGACTACACGCAACCACAGGGATGACGGCACCAACCATGGCACTCGCTTCTAAAGTATCATTGAGAGCAGACTGGGCAGAACGGCCTGGTGCTGCTCCACACGTTGAAGCTCCTGCGACTCGACGCCTCCAAGCGCTCTTCGTGTTCAGGATTTCACGTCAAGAATCAGTATGGAGTTCTTAGGTGCCGGTGATGTTTTATGACCGTGAACTTATCTTACTTCTGCCTACGCAATGACAACGCCTTCCACACTTGCTTCTGTCTCCCCGGCCTTCTTTCTTCGGCGTGAAAATTGCAACCTTGGCCAGCATGCTCAAAATGAAGTTGTTGAGCAAAAGTGAAAGGATGCTTCTTGCAAGGATGTCCTATGATGTTCACCCCAACTCCTTTGCCGCGTGTTCGAGATCATCCCTCCGCTCCACCCTTCGACAGAGCAAGATGACACCAGGCTTGTGCTCGGTGGCCGGCAAAGTCGATGGTGAAACCGTTGAGGATAAAATCCCACTGCACAGACGTGCCTGCTCGGATCAAAGAGCTCTGTGGTACATGACTGTGCCACATTTCAGAACACTATTCCTAATGCTGTTTTTTTTGTTGCTGCCCATCCTAGTCCTCTGTGCCCTCCGCTTCCTCTCCCACCATCTCCCCCCCACACTTCCACCACCATTACACCTTTACACCTTACTTCCTGCTCCTCCCTTTTTCAGGGCAACCACGCGTACAGGGTGCAGTGGCAGCCTTCTTCGACATCCACCACAAGCCGCACTTTGCTTCTCGCTGCGACCTCAGAGAAGAATGCGGAAAGCTTCATGTTCCACAAAACCGTGGTCTACCATTCGTGCGCAAATTTCCCTTGTTGAAGTCCTCGTCTGTTCTTCCTTCCTGGATTGCAACAATCCAGCTCTTCGCAAATTAGAAGCTCTGAACGCAGAACGTATGACATCTCACACCTAACAGCCGCTCTGAGCATACTGTAAGCTTCTAGGGTTCGCGGAGTCACCTTCCCTGAGGCTCCCGACCGATATCTCTCCTGAGCTCGGGACTGGACATGAAAAAGCACCAGGTATGAGGTCCAAGATTTACAGCGTAAAAGTTTACGGCTCTACGGCTGGCCCAATGCTCCCAGCAGTAACAATATATGCCCGGAATGATCATTGATATCGCGTGTGGCTGCTTTTTCTGATATTTGATTCAAGTTGACGTGACAAGTCTCGGGAACTCCCTTGTCACACATTTAAATTTGATGTAAGATGTCAGGAGCGCTATGTAACCAAATTGACTAAATACTCGCTCTTGTACGTCACAGCATAAGCCGCGTGGCGGTAGCTCTCCTCAAACTCGGCCCCAACAAGGAAGCGAAGGTGAGTTGCCTGTAGAGGCAATACGTATCCGCAAGCTGATCACTTTGTTTCAGGTGGCTCAGGAGCCTGCCTTAAACTCCACCTGCTTCTGGAAAAAGTGGTCGCTCACGCTCAGGGAGGACAACTTTGTCAGCGCCTGCGTTTCATGGTGTTGGAGGCTTTGGATTTTGTTGCTCGACATGTTTTCATATCATGATAATTTCCTCTGCTCATTGCTATTTTCACTTCTGGAACCATGACTGCTCTCATGTGTTCTCATGACGTCTGTTACGTTATGACACTACTATCACTGCCATGAATTTGTGCATTGGGCCAAATGCATCAGCTACGCAGAGACTCACGTTCGGTTCAGATGTTGAAGTTCACAGGTTCGGGGCCAAGTGCTTTGCGTGAAGCAAGGACGGCTCCCTCATGCATGTTCTCCACAACAACGCCTCAAAGGCGATCAAAGCCTTAAATCTGCGGGCTATGGGTCTGACCCTTCGTGGCCCGAAGGTACACCAAAAAACAGATTACACTAACCCAACCTCCTGCTATACATTCGCCAGTGCTGCGCCCTAGGCCCTACACCCTACACCCCACACCCTGAATGCTCGAGAAGGCCCAAGAGGCCCTTACGGAACCCCGGTCCAAGACGCCTCTTGCGCTAAGCTCGGTCGGCCCAGGGCATATTGCGAGTAGGCGAGGACCAGGTGGCAAAAGTGGAGGCAGCCTCACCAATGAAACTGTTGCAGCCGGTACGAAATAGTAAGGAAAGAAGCAGCCTCTCCAAAGGAGTCTTAAATACTTGTGACGAAAGAACAAACACATGTTAAACCAGAGGACGTATCGGCTTGCAAGGTTTGAAGCAATGGTGCATGCTCGTCGCCAGTTCACTTTCTAATGCGTGCACGTTGTGTTGCAAGGCCGTTTGTTGTCTGTGTAACATAAATGTTGGCCTATCCTCATGTGTTATCTTGTGAAGTGGGCTCGTCATAGCCTGCCGAAACTCAAGTTAACGAGCTCGCGAACAAGCTCGTCCGTTTGTCACTTAAGCTGTAGCTTTGCGGAAAACATTTAGCAATCATTCCTACAAATCCCTCCCTTGGTTGCCTCTTGGAACCTGCCTCCAATACTAATCAGGGCTCTGCTGCCCTGCCTGTCTTCACCCCCGCCGGTGAGAGCTGAGGTTGCAAGGCCTCGGCACAGGAGCTCGGAAAACACCTAAAGATTCTTTTTGTTTCTGCTTAAAAAAAAACTTCTTCACCTCCAAGCCGCGATGCCCTCACCGGCGAGGCGCAGGGCTTCGTCCCAGTTTTCCGACTGGCGCATTGCCTGACAACTAGCCCAGTTGCGCAGCTTCATCCACAAAGTAGACCGAAGGGATTGTGGTAATTAGAACTTGAAGTTCTGTGCCATCTTCCACACGCGGTAATATGCTGGAGCTGCGGGCTCGACAAAGTAGGGGTAAGTTACCCTTGAGTTACCCTTGTGGCTACACCTCTTAACACATAGGATTTGAGTAGGATCAGGAGATGTTCAATTGTGCCCCAATGAGACGGACAGCAAGGATCTCAGTTCGCCCTGTACAATGTGCTTCAAATTCTTTGAGGTGATGTCTCAGCTGTGCTATAGGTGCCTCACTGCCGCAGTGATACCTGCCACCACAACGTTCAACCCAAACATCCGAGCGCCCATAAGCAAGGCCTCAGACCCAGAAGACTCAGCCTGAGTCCACAAACTTGTCACCTGCGCACTGCCTGCCTCCGCTTGGATGCAGAAGGCCATACACTGGCCTGGGCTCCACCAGTTTTACAACACTGGTTCCTACCAGGAGGATCTGTGCCCAGCGCTGCGGATCAGGTAAGTGGGTCACCGTCTGCGTCTTCGTGGTTCCTTGCCTCGTCTTGCACCATCTGAAGGAACTCCTGGAAGTGAGTCGCCGAATGACAACGGGAATTCAGAGCAGTGTTTAGCCAAGACTGCTCTACATCATGGCGACGTAGTTCTGAGACTCACATACCTCCAAGACAAAATGCTATCTTAGCTCAGAAGGAATCCAAAGAAGATTCACAAACCCTTCGGCCAAATCAACTTCAGATCGGCGAAATCAACTTCAGAGCACTACAGCTCAATTGCTCCATGGTCCTGGGCTGCTGCGTGCTGCATGAAATTCACGCCACGGTACACACAGGAGATCTGTCGTGGCCAAAACAAGATGTTGGAGAGGGGCTTAGGGCCGAGGAGCTTGCAACTCAAAAAATCAGATTCATGGCTTGGGGTTCTCTGAAGAGTCCCAGTTGGGAGCTGCGTTGGTTTTTCAGATGTGAGAAAAGGTGGCGCTTCAGCAAAGACGTCTCACAAAGCAGTGCCTCTCACCCAGATTTGGCACGGCACATAGGAGTTTCTCAACGCCAGGACCGATCTAGTGCATTTACTACACGGCAAGCTGCGGGCAACTTCGCGCAACTTATTCAAGATGGACACACAAGAGACTGCGCAGTGGTAACGTGCACAACGCTATCTTGCCTTCAGATAAAGCAACAGCATAGGCCGCCACTTCTGCTCGCCCAGCTGGTAGGAGTCAGATGCCTTTTTTGGTGGTGCGCGGTCTTATGCTTGAGGCCAAGACCAGATGGGCTTTGCCAAATCTAGGGGACGTGAGATGATATGCACCCTTCAGAGGAACATATTTTGCTCCTTCGTTTCGAGGCCCGGCATATGCTTTCTCTGCAGGAAACAGGTAGCAAGGCAATAGCAGCCATGATCACTGAACAAATATAATGTTGCTTGCAAGGCTTTCTCTGTGCTGGAGAGGACCTCCTCACCATCTTCCTGGCCCTCGTCAGCCCGGGCAGGACCTCCCAACGACAGAAAGAGTTCGCAGGTTGCGGGCATCAGCTTGAGACTTTCTCAACATGCTGGTTTCGTCTGGGTAGGGCGAGACGAAGAAACACTGTGACATGAACATCTTGACCTTGAGGCATGATGACTTCTGCAGTTCGTGAGCCTTGTACGAATATTAAACCCGGGTAGCCCAGGCTGCAGTTCATGCACAGACAACTAATGACTGACAAGGCCAGGGTGCCAAAAAAAAGATACCGTCCTGAACGACTCTTGAAACAAGTCGAAGAAGCCACTTGAAGATTCCCGCGAAACCAAAATGTCCAAGACCAACACCTCCTTATGACTTCCATTTGTGACCCAAATTTGCCTGCGTCAGCATCAGCAGGGCTGCTGGCAGAGGCAGCCTGCACCAGCTGGCCCAACCCTCCTGAGCCATAAACCTGACCTTAACCAGTATCGCAGTGCAAAGAAACCTCAGCACTCAGGCAAGCTGGCTCCAGGGAAACAGCCGTGCCTGCGCGTAGCGGTGTGCAGTTTCGGCTTGTCGTAGCGACCTCCAGCACACAATCCAGACCAAGAAAGGCACATGATAGTCACCTCTTCAAACTCTGGAGAGCTAGCGTGAATCTTATGCCTTGAAGGATCTGCGCACAAAAGGTTCAGGACCTGCAGTTTAGTGGCTCAAACTCTTTGGGCTGTTGGGGTATATTGCTCCGGAGATTGAACCCTTGTAATGGTGCCTCGGATACATATTGGTGATAAATGGCCGAATAGCTTTCCGTGGTCAACTCTTGACTTGGTGCATGGCACTCGGTCCAAAGGCGACCACTTCTTCTTCTCCTGGTTGACACTTGCAGCTCTCAGTTGCAACAAGCAAAAGAACATTTCGACTCTGATTGAAGCTATTTAGGTAGCATGTCATGTAATTAAAAGTAGAATACAGGGCAGTAACTTAGGTCACTCCCTGTGGCATTAACAGTTAACACAAGTGATAACCACCCCTTCGCAAAACTCCCTTGAGGACAGTTATTGTGAGGGCAATGACCCAAAGTAGCACATCACTGCTGTGGTTCCTCAAACTTCTACATCAGGCTTCGCGCTTCTGCTTACTATCCCGATTAGCAGAAATCCTAACTCACTACAGCTCCGGATTGTGAAAGGCCCTCACGCCTCACGATAGGAGCGACACAGAGCCAACCTCAGAGAAATAGCTAGTTGACAGAGAAAATGATCCTGACACATGGGTGAGTCTGCATGCTTAGCAGCAGGACTGGCTTGATCCCAGGAAAAGGTTTCTCAGAGAGACGATCTAGAGTTCACTGTTCTGCTCTGTCAGCATTCTTGCCTTAGAGCCGTGTCAACAAAATTGATTGGGTCTTCAATTCAGACTTGTGATGCCATCTGGCAATCCCACAAAGTGATTGTCCAAGGCAGCCAGCATGCTGCAGGCACCCCCACCGCTTCTGAAAATTGGCGCTTTGGGCCACCATTGGATCCGACTGAAGTGAGAGACCAAAGAGACGAAGAAGACATTCGGGTTTTACCTTTGGGGTACCTGAACGCTTAAAAAATGCAGAAAGGTGGTGCAAGACATGCACTGTGCCATCTGTACTGACCGGCTCCAAGCTCTGGGTCGCCCACATCTCTGCTGCACGTTCCTCGGAAAGCACACGCTCGCGAACCCAAGCTCCCTCAACTCCAACCAGAGAATTTAGAACTTGAGTTTATTTCCATGCTTGACACGAATCCTGTGCAGAAGACTCAGCGCCCCACCGCACAATCAGCACGCAGATAGCAAAGGTGTGAATTCAAGGACAATGATGGGCACAGCGCTCGCCTGTAGCACGTTGAAGGCAAGAGTGGTGATAGCAGGAATAACAGTAATGGGAGCAAGACCTTCATCACGACGGTAGCTGTCCAATAACTTGCAGAACTCAAAAATCAGAAGGCTTCATTGCCACGTTCCTGCAGTGTCTCAGTCAGATCCGTGGTGTTGCAAGAAAATCCAGCTGCATGGCTCAGTGAGTAGCATGCTTTCAACATTTTATGAGACAACTATGGACGACTCGTATCCTCACCAAACATGTCATCATGAGAAGCCCAGTGAGGACAGTTTGCAGACACGAAATGGACCCAACCCGCGAACAAGAAAACCTATCCAAAAACAAGCACAGACCACTTCTGAAATGCGGAGTTCCTTCGAAAGGAGACTCGAAGCTGAGTTGTCATTCAGAAGTTCACAAATTTGCAGGCCTCCCGACGGATCGGTAAACCTGAACCGCGTCCCTGGCATTTCGAGAGTTGTGGCCAAGGATCCTTCAGGCTTAAGACTACTTCGGGTTTGGTGAGTTTAGTATCTGTTGCTTCGTGTTTCGGGCTTGGTGCAGAGGTGCCCACATTGTGGGTTGAACAGAGCTGGTGGGTCACCTGGCTTGCAGGGGCTTCGCCAACTGGATTTGCGTGGAAGGTTCTTGTTCTTCTCTCCTCTGAGGTTGGTGTTGTGAGGTGCTTTAGGGCCCTGAGCAACCTTCATACTGACTTGAAGTTTGCGGGAGCTGAAACAAGCCTGTCATGCGAGTCATCTGCAGGAGAGTAGGTGCCCAGGGGACTGCGCAACTTCCAAGGCTGCGCAAGTTCCTAGCATTTCCTGCTAGCGTCATCTATATTTCACGCAGCCGCAGTAGTGAATTGTGAAGAACAATTCCAAGCTCAGGCCGTCACGAAAATGCGTCGCCCGCATCTTTCCATCGGAAGAGGCTAAGCAAGAACCTTGGATGGGGTGAAACACACTGGAAAGCATCAGGACTTCATGCTGCTTAATCTCCTTGCTCCCATGCAAGCAGCTTACCATGCTTCCAATTGCAAGTGCCAACAGAAGCATTTGGCCCATGTCACAACAGGTACTCAAGAAGGACAGCAATTTTCAAGGCTACCGGTAAAAATTTGCGTAAATTTGCTTGGGCTCAGAATTCAGGTGTGCGCCACGTCCCTTGCATGAGTACCTGATTATCAAAGGCCCGCAGTGTTTGATGTCTCTGACTCTGACCCTCCCACCAATCGTTGTGAAGACCCCCAGCTGGGCAGCAGTGCGTCGCTCGTCGGACATTCACCAGAAAGAGGAAGGCAGGGAGATTTTGGACGGAGGCTCCTTGGCTCAAGCTAGCTTCTACCCACGCATCTCTGCGTGAACATCCAAGGATTTTCGGATCACAGGATTTAGGGCCAACTTCATCACCGCAGGCTTGAAACTGCATGCATGGCCAGGGCCAAGGCTAATCTCTTCCAGTTCTGCAATCGCACCTGGCTACACGGGGCGATCGAAACACTCAGCGTTCAACAGTGATGACCTCAAAAATCGTGCCTGTCATGCAATTCATCAGACAGAAGGGGGGTCCTTTGTCCAGAGGTTCGCATGCCCGTTTCCTCAAGTCGGCACGTGCAATGTTGGGATTAGACTTTAACCTGTGTCAAGGGCTGCGAGTGCAGAAGCGCGTTGGGCAAATTTGCAAACGATGTCAAACAGGCAAGGCATAGCAACTTACAAGCCCGCTTGCGCTCCGTACATGCATGTCTTCTTTGCAAAAATTGCTTCAAGAAAGTTGCCGAAGGCACCTCATGTTGCTTGTGCATTTCATGGTTGTGGAAAACTTACCATGGGTATCTCAATCACAGCTCGCAACCTCAGCGTAGCATTTGCAGGGGTGTCTAAGACTAAGAAGGCAGTGAGTCGTACAACTCAAGAAGGCGTTAAACCAACGCCAGGATCTCAAAAACAGCAGCTCATAGTTGAGTTTTCCATGCCAGGATTGATGGACAAACCATCATAGTTACGCCTTCTAGATCAGGCTGTCATGTTTTCACCGGTGCCCTAAGCCCTCGTGCACTTTTCCGCGCGAGTTAGAGCCAGCAAGCGGATGAAGGTAATGATAAAAGGGGCGGGACTTTCTTACTTCACCGAATACACCGCTGCAGGATCACACCCATGCTACAATCAAAATGATCCATAATGATCCATAGCCTGAAGACAGCCGGTCTGAATCCACGCATGCAATCATCCACCTTTTTAGCCAATTCAAGCAGTCGAGATAGTGCGCTTTGCGCGCTTTACGCTAAAACTTGGCGAGTCTAGATGGGAACCTTCCCAGTGGTTGTCAGCAGGGATTGGGGCTGAAACCTGAAACCCCACAACTTCATGCGCACATCTCAAATCCAATTCCACCCCCATTCCCTACTAAGAACCAGGAAGACAAAGGACTTGCTTAGAGGCTGACATTACTGCCAAACTGCGTTGAGCAGTGTCTGTGTACGTTTCTATTCCCATGCTCACTGTACATGCATTGGACTTGAGACTTACTGAAGCTCGGATTCTCGCTTTGAGATGATGAATTCAGAGTGCCGAAATAGCGGGACGCAGATTTTTACTGGAGGCTGCTTCCGAAAGCTAAGGGCATGTGATGCCATGTGCTGACTGTCGAGATAGTTTCATAATCATCATAATGCAAGGCGCTATTCCATTATGGCGCCTTCATCTGTGCTCCACTGTCCCCAACACAAACTGGACATGCAACCAAAACTTGGGGAGGATCCCTCGACACAAATTCCTAGCATCTCACCTGGCCCTGGTTGGCTGGGAAGGCCTGTCCTTCGCCCTTCATGCGGCTTCCTGAAAAGCAAAGGCCCCTGCTGAGACGTTCAAACTACTTGTGTGTGCTTCTAGCTTTTTGTCAGGCATGGGGCCCCCCTTTGAGAAGCTCCAGCATGGTAAATGAGAGCCTACGGAGGGTTGACAGCCTCCAAGCCTGCTGACAAGGAAGTTCTGTCCTGTCTGGCGGCAGCTTGGTATTTGGGTTGAAAGTTCACAGCACAAACCTTTGCAGAGTTTGGGTCCAGAGAGAACCTTGTTCACCAGCAATCGGGCAAATGGCAAATGTGCTCTGGAGTTTAGCCGGGAACTTGTAGGGTGCATGATGTGGACCTGCTTATCCCTAAGAAACTTCGGAGATGAGAGAGGATGTCGAAACTGTCAAGCATATCGGTGACCTGGATCCTCTTGCCACGACCACTCCCGTGTCAGCTGGGAAGAAAAAGCAAACCAAGGCCCACTATCTAGAAGCTGCACCAATTCTGGTCTTGGCTTCGGGCCAACTTGGCCGTGCTCATGCACTTCTATGGGCAAGGGCCGTTCTTTGCTGTTAGGGTGCAGTTGTGTGGGATCTGCGCGCAGCGAAGTGCAGCAAGCATCTGTTCGTGACCTACCTGCATGCCACTGCAGCCGCTGCTGCATTTCTCGCGCCTGGGCGGCATCCATGGTTTTGATCAATAAGCTCAGGTATTTGGTCGGCGATCTCTTGCTCAAGCTGTGCAAGTGAGACTCAAGAAGCAGCCCATACACCAAAACACGAACGAGTCTCTGCCCCTGCCTGCCCCATGCCTTGTAACCTTTCAGAAGAAGGCCCTTTGTCTCGACTGAGGCCAGGACTTAGCTAACCGGACAAGAGGGCTCGTCCATGCCGCGCATTACCATCTCTAGGGCTCGCCTGGGGCTGCTTGCATGAACCATTCGCAGGGTTCCGTTGGTGCGCAACGGGAACACCATTAAGACAAATCTCAACGACGACACAATGCTGAAAGATGGTATGATTTTGAAATTCCTGCAACATCCTCAAAAAAGCACAGGCTTTCAGAACTTCCCAGCCCTACCAAAAATTAAGTAGTCCAAGAGCTGGTGCATGCCCTCCACTCCGCCCGCCGCGGAGAGCGAGATCTGCATCCCAGGGAGGCCTGGAATGATGATCCGGTGGCTGACCTGGGAGGGATAAACAGAGCAACAGGGTGATCTTTTGCGGGGACCACTGAGCATGCTGAAGTTTCTAACGATCATGCACCGATCTGAAAGAGATCTTACATTGGCGAGCCCCCACCTTCAGGATATACTTTTGTGATTCTCGCCATTCCTCTTCATGCCTTCGCTATGCCCAAGTAAAGTAGGTTGTCAGTGTTCTGCAGTAGTACGGTGGTTTGTGAATTGAGCTTGCACCCCCTCGACACTGGGATACTGGGATAATTCCCAAAAACAAGGTTGCTGAGGAGCATTTTTCTTGTAAGCGTCCTTGCACTGTAGATGGGTTCCTGCTTTATGGAACTCCTTCTTCTAACCCAACAAATTCTCCAGTGAAGTCTCCTGAAAACCAAGAAGAAAATTCTAAACCCTGCACCCGAACCCATAACTTAGGGCTGCTAGACTGCCACCGAAAAGACTGTCCTGCGCATCCAAAACTTTAAGCCAGGAGCAGAGGTCGTCTGCTTCAGCTCGGGCAAAGCCTCGACCTGATGACGGCTTGCGCTCAGACACGTCCAGTTTAGGCATTGACCTCAGCCCCGGGGCCCCGTGATGCAAGCATAGTTTTGCCTAAACATATTCAAGCAAGGCTGAAGTGCAGGAATTGCACCTCCTCTTCCAAGCCCGGCCGGCGGAACTCCGGCGGGGTGGCCTGAGAGACAAAGAAACCACAGAGCGTTGAGAGGCTGATGTTTGAATGTGCCCGTCCCTTGAAAGAATATCCTTTAGTCAATCGGCCTCAAACCCAAACACCTAGCCACTCAAAACGCTTGCCCTCAGCCAGTGAACCCAAAAAAGCCGATGCCTGGCCTGAAAGAGGCAGACCCCCCATCGGTAGGGCGGCACCTCCTGGGGAGGGAAGAATATCAACCGACAGCGTCTGGCAGCCTGGATTCTTCGGGGCGCGCCTTGACCATTACACTTACACTGCTGATGTTCAAGTTCAAGGCTTATGTATGAAATAAATTACATTGAGGTCTGGCTTTTGCCGGATATCCTTGGAAGCAACATCTTGGCGAGACTATGATGTCTCGTCAGCCCCAGCTGCAAAACCTTAAACGCAGTCCTGCACGCGAACGTTGGGCGTCTCTTCCAGATGTACCCGCTCATCTGGCACCCAGCCATCTGCTGGACAGTATCGCGTGTCCTGACTATCCAGCAGAGCACCCACTGGCTTGATGTCGTATGCCATCTTGCTCCATGTGTCAATGGCCTAGCATGCCCTGCAACGCTTCAGTTATGAAAGTCTATGAGCTAGCGACTCTTTGACCACTGCTGACTTTGATTGTGCATGATTGTGCAGAGTAGCTGCAACTCCGAGAAGTTCAGCTGCCAAATCCCATATATTAACGAAGGTGAACCCATATGACAAAATTTACATCATGCCGGGCTGCTACAAAAGCGACCATGAGGTTGTGGATCAGGGGTTGGGGCGACGGATCACTTTGGACCAGTGTATCAGGACCAAGTGACAGAGCACCAGAGGACCTGGGAACCTGAGCCACACCTACGAAAAAAGAACACCCCAAACTGTCAGCCCGAAGCTTCATCTGAGCCCACAATCCCCCCATCCTGTCTGCTCTTGAAGACGCAAGCTTCCTCAGGTTGGCTGCTGTTCCCGGCACCGTAGGATGCAGTAGTTTTTCAAAATAAGGGAACCCCAAGATAGACCCTGATATACTATAGTCCTAATTAAAGGGATCCCAAAAAGGCACCCCTAATTTTAGGGAACCTCCATGAATTTTATGTTTCAGAGATTACTTGGCTTCCGCGTTAAGTTGGAGTGACTTCACAGTACGCACAAAGACTTTCAGCCAAGGAGCCGATGATCCCTGCGGGCCGGGAGTCGTCTGGTACAGCGCCCAACCGTTTTTCCTAAGCAGAGGAATGCATCTGTCCAGCAAACACTAAGAAAAGGAACCCTCAAGTACCCAATTTGCCTAAAAACAATACTCACTGAAACACAGACTGCTAAAGCGCCTAGGCGCTCGTCCCACTTGATGATGAATGGCACACCATCGGTCTCAGATGCGGAGGATTTCCGGGATAACAGACGAATAGTAAATGGCCGAAAAAATATGCAATTTCTGGAGCGAAGATGGCACTATTCTGTCCGAGTTGCTCTGAGGTATCGTGGCCTCATGGCCAGGAAAGGTATAGGTTTGAAATACTTTGATCCTGATTAGATGGTTGGACTTTCTGGCCTCAGAATAAACAGATTTGCTGTTCCTCTGCAAGCAACCGAACAATGTAGCGGCAGCATCTCCAAAACCCTCCTCTATAGTCATCATTTGAAGCAAAATTAGATGCCTGTCTAATACAGCCCGATGCCCCCAACTGTCAACAAGGCAGCTGGATCAGCAGTGAGCCTGCTCGGGACAGGAACGCTCGTTTGAGCCTCCTCGCTCGCTGCTGCGGTGGCTACAGCGGCTTCCTCCTACTTGGTCAACTTACAGGCCTAAACAGTTCAGCATCTATCCGTCCTCAGACCCTTGGACAACTAATACGCTTAATCAGGAGCCAAGCACGCTCTCTTTCGGCAGCCATTTGAAATCAACATCATCCGTTCCTATAAAAGGCAAGCAAAATCTTAAAGTTGTAAAAGGTGTCAGTTTAGGAGCACAACTAGGGGCAAGGTTACCAACCCCCGCGGAGTCACTCGGTCTTCTAGAGATCCGAGATGTCGGCAAAGCTTTTTGATGACTTGAACTGTTCATTAAGACTTCGAGGCTCTAGCAGATGCGAGCGGACTTCATGATCGACTGATCCAAGACAATACATCTTTCGTCCTCTGCTGGCGGCGGTGGAGGAGGCGGGACCGTCTGCTCAGCTTCCTTGCTAGATTTAAACCGATGGTGTTGGCGATTTAAGCTTGGCATTGCGTCTCTCGTCATCATTGTTATGCAAGTAGCAGACTATTCTGCTGACCCAACACTTCCGGCCTCAGCCTCAGCAGCTGCAGGCTCGGCCGGCGGCGCTTGAGAACTGCTGGCTGGTGCAGCCTTGAGACGACAGCACAAGCTGATAGCAATTGACAAAGCCAAAAAGGATGCAGAAGTTCCGGTGGGTGACGGTGGTGGCTGTGGTGCTGGTGGTGCTGGTGG
>CAJNIZ010018802.1:48421-65186 GCA_905231905.1 Symbiodinium pilosum
CTGGTGGTGCTGGTGGTGCTGGTGTCGGCAGCGGTGGATTGGAGCCAACCAACCCAAACATGAAAAGAACCGACAACTGCTCATGAACAACTTCAAGTACTTCATTCTTCATTTAATCATCAGGAGCAGGCTTGCTGCAGCAAATCTAGCACAAACACTTGAATGTTAGGCGAGAAAGATGCAGGACTTGCAAGCGACGGCCGCACACGAATATGGACTCTGACTTCTCTGGGAACGTGCAGGAGCTGCGGCACAGGCCCAACCTAGCTTGACTGCTCTACAGTCCCCTGCATCATTTCCACACCCCTTGTAAATTCAGCTTGTTAACACCCACCTCTTGATCCCAAAGGGCATCTTCTGCAGGAGCGGTCTCCGTCGGCAGCGCTTCAGAACTGCTGGCCTGCGCCGGCGGCGCTTCAGAACTGCTGGCCTGCGTGGCATCCGAATGAGCGCATGAAGAGCCACGCCAATAACATTCTCGTGGCTGCGAGTGAGTTTGGGTTTTAGAGCCGGGCGTGGTGCCACACCCTGTGCGCCAGGTTTCTTGTAGCCTTGCATCACCTGCTACGTTGAAGAATCTTGTTACGGCTCCCCTCCTCCTCTTTCCTGCTCCTGTATGATTCCTCTACTTCAACTCCCAAACCCCAAAGCCCCAAATAGCCTGCTCCGGCGGCTGCGGTGGCTTCAACTGCACGTAGACTCCATCAGCAGGGCCTGCAGGCAGTGGGAAGCTGATGAAAAAACATCTGACCTCTTGGGCTGACTTGCTCATCACAGACAATACCGAGTGCCATGCGAGATGATACACAAATGATGCACTTGCCAGGTGCCACCATGCCCGGTACATGTACAACTTCACGATTGGCGTTTTGGCTCAAAACTCCGCTGCCTGAGCCCAACACGCGCAATTCCTGAGATGCAGCTTCCCCAGGACATATCTCAGACAAGTGCTTCGGATTTTTTGGAAATCGTTCAGCGGTAGTGTTTGGCAGCCTGGGACACAGCAGGACAAACGCAACAACGAGGGTAGGCGAAGCCTTGTGTGCTTTTCAGCCCAAGAGGCCCCGCGCATTTGACAACAAGCAGCTCTGTCACTTCAGGGCAAAGCCCAACCAAGGACCCCTGCAAGTTCAAGGATAGGGGTGCTCGACTGCAATCACCAAAGAAAGGAATAAGACTTGCGAGCACCTTGAGCCAAAAAATGCATCCAGCCTATTGCAACCCTGATGCTTGGAAAGCACTGCACAGTGCCAACAAGTCTCGTGACAGCACAGCTCCTTAAACTCGAACTCCAGAGCACGGAAGGCGTGTCTCAATGCTTCCTGGGTGAGGCTGGAAAGTCGGGTTACAGTAGCAAGGAGTTTGAGACAACACATGTCAGCGGCAGAATCACCAAGTACCACTGGTCCTACGAGTCTCAGGCGCATAAGTCATGAAAGTTCACGCCACCTCGGAACTCCGAACATGTTGACCTGCTTGTCGTCCATTCATTCGTCTGAGGCTCTGTAGGCACTAGTGACAGCGGCGGCCTCAACAGCACTCAGATCAGAACGATCCCGATCTGTATCGAAAGCTGTGTCATGAAATTGAAACACCTGTTTTTTGGGATTGGCGCCCAATACTTGCAAAGAAAGCTTTGTTCAAATCTTGACCAGACATCTTTGTTCCTGCTGGCAACACAAATGGGTCTATCCACCACTAGAGTGAGGTAGTAACCACAGAGGACGCACTAAGCCATAAAGCCACCAACTAAGACACCGAGCCTTGCCAGCTCACGGTCAGCTCAAGTAGAGACCGCAGACCACCAGCATGAACCATACGTCTTCCCCAACTGCATTCAATTCGAAGCAGCCCATTGCACGCTCACTTTCCACCCCGCCTTCCCTGGTTGTCCAAGGCAGTTGGCGAGGCGCTGTACTGGATCAAGGGCTCAATGGCGCCGTTGGCTGGCAGGGCAGAATAGTAGAAATTCTAAATTGCGAGTTCGGGTGAATTTGAGAGGATTGCGCAGGTTTGCAGAATCACAATTTGAGTCCTGGCTCTTCGACACAAGAAGGACAAACCAGCTGGGAGAAAAGCTCCAACCAAAACCTGAGCATGAAGAGTATACAAGATGACTCGGATTTCCCGACCGATGGCAATGGAAGATGTCTGCCAATCCTGTCTCAGCAGTGCACTAGATCATTGCACCCAGCCACTGCAGCTTCCAGTCCAGAAATCAAGCGTGAATAAAAGCCACCAGTACACTTGGCAAGAATGGTGATTGGAAAGGCGGCATGCAACCCTGCTTTGGCCACTGTCCTTCGCAATAAAGTCCCTGTCTTTGCCAGTCGCATAAAAAGCCCACCCCACACAGAAGCCGTGCATAAGCTAGCCCAAATGCGACCTTCAGCACCAAAGACCCCACACGCACTTCCCAAACCCTCCCTGAACCCTACTTCCGCTAACAGCCGCCCCACAGACTATAAGATGAGTTCAGCTTAAGGCCTAGAAAGGCTGCCCAGTGGAGGGGCGTCAAGCCGCTGGCATCGGCCAACGCTGGATTGGCCTGCCCCGAGGGTGGGGGAATTGTAGGGATGCTCGGGACTGCCAAAGCGTCCGAGTTAAAAGTTGAGCCCTTGCCACCATTGTGCAGAAGCCGATCACTTTGGACGGTAATGTCTACAGCTTCACCCAGTCGCTCTACCTCAGTGCAAGCCCCAGTCAGCATGTGGCATAAGACGATCAGCGATTCTGAGGCAAGGATGCTTGGGATTGTTGGGGACATGCCGCGTATGCCGCATGCTCCAAGCCACAAACCTAGCAAACGAGCCAGCACTGCCTTTGCTTCGAGCAGCGTTCGGACAGAGTTGTCACTCCCGGCTACCACAGCATGATGGAGAGCAGTCCTTGGGGTCCAAACCGAACATGCATGCAAAGCAGGGCGAAGTTGCATCATCGTGGCAATGTTCAATGATGAACTTCTGAGGCTTAAGCGCGGGTTTATTGTTAGGGACGTTGGTATTATCTTGGGGCCTCGCGCGACTTTTACGTATCCCACCTCAAGAACACTTGCGACACAAATCCTCACAGCAGCCCAGGCTCCAACCCTCCATCCTAGTAGCCATAAAGGAAGAGCTCCTTCGAAGCTGATGGAAGTTGAAGGTGGGGAGGTCTATGCCCTTCACTGCATGCAGGAGACCCCAATCTTAAAACCAAAGAACAGCGGATCACGAAGTCTTCACGCCCTCACCTACAATCCCAGGCCCTACACCCAACCGCACAGCAGCACGAAGGCATGCGCACACCTCAGCGTGTCCGCAGCACCCTCAGGCAGGGAGCTCGCCGCCTCAGGCTCTGCCCCTCTTCCCAATGGCTATTCAAACTGCTTCAAAGGACTGCTCGGCATTCCGTTGAAGTTACCCTGGACCAGTCCAAGAACTGACTCCCGGAGCCCTTTTGTTCAATCCTGAATCCCAACAAGTGACTGATCCTGAACCGGAGGCCCCCAAAGGTCAAACACGCAGAGAAGTACACATCGCAAGTGTTTCATGTGCCAGGGCACTTCCTCCGCCAGGGGGTCGAAACCTTCTCTAAACTGCACTATACGCGGCACCCGCGCGCAGTCAATACCTGCATCATGATCGCAGGATGAACTTTCAGAGATCAGGGTCTGGGGCCAGATCTGCTTCAAGCCAGAATTCTCACTGATGGGTTCTGCTGGCTTTCATGCTGCTTCGCCGCCGAAGGCTCAGGATTTTCTGGTCTCAAATAGTCTCAAAGTAGATTTGGGGTGGGGCCCGAGGATCTCGATTATCCCATGTGAAATAATCTCCTTTCACAGCTAGAGGATCCGCCGGGTTGTTGGTCCAGGAGAGAGCTGCCGGCCAGCATTAAGTCATTCAGATGTGTAATGTCACGAGTCACAAGGATCCGATGAAACCCAGTGAGAAGTTGGAAGCACGGCTCCAGCTCTGCTATGTATCCGTTGAACTCCAAAGTTGCCAAGGTACAAAGGTCGTAGTCGCAAGGCCAGCAAGTCCAGTACACCTCAGAAGGGCTTGCCACACAAGTAATATCACAGCCCAAGCCCCAGACCTAACATCCCCAATTCCAAAGCTCTACACATCGTTTGTGCCAATGTGCAGCGCTGCTGTGCAACTCCTGCTTCCGGCAGCTATCGCAGTGGGGCCGGCGGTGGCAGCGGGATTTGCAAAGCCTGCCATTCGAGGGATTTTGTTTTCTTCTTCTTCGGGGGTTCTGCTCGTATGCTAGACTTTCTTTTGGGGATGACTCCATGCCGGCCTCCAGTGCAACACCCACGTATAGCCACCAGTGTCGGCTGTTGATTTGTGCGGCTTCTGTGGCTCCCCTGACAACTGCCGTCCCGATGTCCCGCCTGAAAACCTTCTACGATCCCTCAGAAGTCAGAATGCGTCTGAAGCAAGTTCTGGTACACACTTGGCAATGTTGTTGAGGCTGAAGGACTTTGTTCGTCGATTTCTCAACAAGCTGCATAGCAGTACGGGTCCTTTCAAGCTTTTATCTTTCCTGAGGTCTGATGAACCTCTCTGAAAGGAAACTTCTCAGTTCTTGGCGTGGGAAAAGACTAGATGTTGGGGGGCTTCAATCATTGACATTTAGGATATGCTTCCTGGTGCAGGATGAAGATTGAAAGAACCGATGTGTTGGTCCAACCACCTCTCCATGGCATGCATCCGCGGGCAAAGGACAGTTGGGGGCAGCGGCTGCGAGGTACCTCAGGGTCACCAGCGGATCACCCAAATTATTGGACGCTGTTCTTAGTGACTGTGCGCAAAAACTTCTTCAAGCCCCTCTCTGCCGAAGGCTCATGTATCGTACTTGTGACCCTACAACATCACCATGTGCGGGATTAAGTCTGCGAAGCATAAAAGCTTGAGTGTTGTGCTGCACATGAAGTGTGGGGCTTGTGTTGGGGTCTGGGCTGTGCTTGACGCTAGCCTCCGGATTTGTCAATGTGCCAGATTTGGCTTGAGAAGGGTGTGTTATTCACGCATACCGAGCTTCGCAAGAGCAAGGAGAATAGCTACGTGTAATTCAAGTCTTTCCAACAATGTCGATGAGCACCTTCTGTCTGCAATCACGAGGTCAGGTGCCTTCCATGTGGACGAACAAGTCGTCTATGGTTGCCCATTCCTGCAAAGGCAGGGCTGACATTCAAGCTGGTGCTCGAGCTGGAGATGCCTTCCGGCTTTGAAGCTTGTCGAACAAGTTTTTCGGGATTCAACGCTTTTGGCAAACAGCTTCCTCGGTAGGCTTGCCAGTCAAGGAAAAAGGCCTTGGCAGCTAAAACAAAGCCTCCACGCCTCAAACTTAGACCAGCTGAGGAGTCCTGGGGCTGGCTGCCAACAACTGACACGGCATCATTGGCACCGCGTGCTGCATCAACCTGGCAGCCAGGTGACCGCAATGCCAGGGTTTGCTGAGCCCTGGCTTTCGGTGTTTAGGCCTTCGTTTAAGCATAAATGATCATGGTCATGGTCATGGCTTGACATGGCGCAAAAAAGGAGATACACATAGAACTTTTTGCATAGGGAACCCTTTCAAGTCTTTCAAAAAATGCAGCATGCAGGCAGCCGACATGGCACGCAATCCACAACAGCAGGGGTACTCTGTGTTGGCCTTTCGAACAAAGCAGCTTGCTAGAATTGAAGACATGCTTAAAAATACATACACGGGTGAAACAAGCAAAACATCTGGTGGTCGCAACCGGCAAGACTATTCAGTCGAGGAACTTCCATCCTGCAACCCTGGAAGCCGCGAAATAAACTTGCGTCTATCATTGTCTTCTCAGGCTATACCCGTGCAATCCTTTAGAGTAAACCCGGTGACCCTGCAAAAATCTGTGATTTTTTCGAGGGTCTCATTGTAAGGTAGGTGCTTCTGAGACACTCCCCAAGCCCCAGAGCGTGGTGGTAACAATCCTTACCTTGCCCAGTCCCCCGGACCTCAGCCCCGGCCACGAGCAGCTGCTGCAGCAGGTCCTGGCAGATGAATAATATGAATTACAACAATCTAAAGATCAAGGGCCGCTGGGGTGTGAGGGGGCCGATGCACAAACGTCGCGCTGCACGTTTCACAGGAAGATTCCACTGAGCTTCTGATCGGGCTTAGCAGCGCTCTAGAGATGATTCCGAAGTCAAGCAACGGGTCCGTAGGGGCAAAGCTTTTGGTGCTCACGTGAGTGTAGGCTTTATAGAGCACTTCACTTCCAGGAATGCACGCCTGACCTTTGACAGCCCCTCTAATCGTGCGCAACCCTGAGACAATGCCCGCAGCTCGAGGTGGATTCAATCTTATGTCTGTGCATACGCAGGCTCAACACTCTAACGCCGAAGTTTTCACCTACCAATCCTGGACCATTCAACCCTCAAATTGACATTGCAGTGCGAAGGATTATTCTGAAATCACAGTCGGAAGCCCCAAACTCACAGAGACGCTGTCCGTGTCATCCAAAGCTGACGCCAGCATTAGGGCACCTTCAGGGTAGCAACTTTGCAGGCTGCAGGCAGCTAAAGTGTGTAAACCAAGCATACACTGAAACATGACGATCAAAGGCACAACTAATTTTCCAAAGCTGATCTTGACATGATCTTTCTGCCCAGTTGCTGGTACCATCTGGGGCTCGGAGTGGTCCTGATGCCCCAAGACTCAGAAGCACGCGCACCGCCTCTGCCTGCGGAGGGGGAAGCCTGTGTAGTCCCTTTACCAGGGATACATGCAACAGGCATGAGTAGGCTGAGGCAAGTAGCATCACACGCTCGGCTTCAGGCTTCTGAGACATGGCATTTTACAAGGATGGGCCCGCTTAGGCTTTAAGGCTAAGCTGGCAAATGTACATACGCATCAAAGCTGAGCTATCGGCAGAAATCGAAGATTGAAACCCGATCTACTAGTAGAGCCTGCATTTGGCTTGCCCCTTCCTTTGGCAGCATTTTTGTACAAGATTGGGGTCTTTGTTGGAAACTTACCTCTTTGCCTTACAAAGCTTTAGCATCTACAGGTTTTTAGCACTAGGTTGGCTGGACTGTTTCGAGTGAGGCTATTGGGAAGGGTGGGATTTGCCATGCACCCCCAAACCTCAAGCTCTTGCCACAGGCTTCCGTCTTAGAACTGTCGACCGCAAAGCTGATTCCCATCAGTCTTGTCCATCGGAACCGAGCGTCCCCAAACAGCAAACCCTGGAAACCATGAAAACCTGACCTCATGATTCCCTGAAAGCATTGCGCTCAAAAAAGTCTGAACACCCTGAACCCTCGAAAGCCCTGAGTCGCCAAACTGTGCCCCGCGGCCTGCGGGCCGATCACCGGCTCCGGCTGCGGCTCTCGACCCTGAGATGTTTTGGAATCAAGGGACCGAAAGAGCATGCAAACTACTGTCGAGGGGCGGAAAGATAAACATGAAAACTGCTGATTACAAGGTTTGAATGGACAACAAATGAAACCTACTACACTATTGCAAATTACGTAGGGGCTACTATAGACATCCATTTCTCCATTCTCTGTCGCAACCATAAGCAAGCTGCCGAACCCTCCCAATTCATCAGCCGATATCGATGACCATTATGCTGATTAGTAAGTGTCATGACAATGGCAACTCTGATGACAATAAGGGTTGAGACGGTCAGCAGCATCATGTCTCTTGCATTCTTTGATGGTGGTTGCCCAAGGTCTGAGGTTTACAGGTGTTCGGCCGAGAGGTCTTGGGCTTAGGAGCTGGAATCCTTCAACTTGTTTAGAAATTTATAAAGACTTGGAAGGTCTCTGTTGCGGACGGGTAGAAACCATCAAAAAGGCAAAGAAGCCCCTCCTTTCTGACACATTGCTGACTTGCAAGGCTCAAAGCTCAGAGGACCCTCGTTCATATTCCTTTCCGAATCCAAGCGCTGCCCACTGCTTGAGTCACCTGGTCCTTCACTGCCAGCCGCGGTGTCGCGGCGCGCCGGAGCGCTGCCAGAAGCGGCGAAGCACCACAATCCTCCTTCGGCGTTGGACAAAGTCTGATGGTTTCGAAGTTTCAGGTGGAGAGTCCAGCGCTCAGTTTGGCTTTGTGATGGGTTCGGACGGCGGGGTGTCGTAGGCATTCTTGCGCTTGCAAGTGTCCCTAAGCATGGTGTCACGAAGAAAGTGATGCTTTAACCGTGCATGGGGATTTGGGGAATGCAGGATGCCTAGCTGGACTCAACCAGAGTTCAAAAACTCACGAAGGTAGCAAAGCGCTTATAAACTTCGGCTTACGGTTGGGGGTTGCTATCACGGTATCGTTTTGATCCAGAACTGCCGCCTTCTGCACTGCTGCTCCGCGCTGCGCCAACTCTTGCAGAACCGCAGAAGCCCCAGCAACAGCAGCTGCCTGTAGGCAGTGGTGTCGCGGTTTGGGAGTTGATGCTTGGGAGACACAAATCACCGCTTCCGGCTTCAAAATGAGGACACTGTAGATTTGACGACACTTCCTGGGACACAAGTGCTTTTAGGTACCCAGCTTCAGAGTTTGGGCTTGGACGTTTAAACTTGGAGTCCACATTTTTGACTGTCAGCCTGGTGAGTTGGAAGAGTCTTGCCCTAGGCATTCATATTGAGTCTAGACCTGAGATCTCCAACACCTGCATGCAGAAACTATTAAATCAACCCTAATGACTTGGAGACTCATTGTTTCCCAGGTGAGTTGTACATCGCAGACTTCTGACAGGGTCCCAAAGCCTGGCCTCAAGGGCAGCGGAAGAGGGCTCCCCTGTGAGTGCGCAGGACACATGCTTGGCTTCATGCTCCTGCCCTGCGGTGCTAAAGTCAAATTTCAAAGCTCGCCGCAAGCTTCATCGTCTCCTTTTATCAGGTTTCTGCCAAGCCTAGGATTGGCAGGTACTCCGTGCCGATTTTCTGGCAGCTTGGTCATTGCCCCATCTAGCGACGGCACCGAGACCTCTTTACACATTTGTCCGAGGCCTTTGGCGTCCAGAAGCAGCTTCACGATGTCGCAGTAGGCAGCAGCGCCAGCTGGGGGACCTTCACACACAGGATGACTGGCCACAAGACAGATCACGTGTCTGGTGCAAGTACTACTTTGTCAGGACTCGAATGCTGCCAAAAGATCCCCTTGCCTTAGCTCTTTCTTACTTGACGCACAAAAAGATATCAGCCTTGTGGCTGCTGTGCTAAACATCATGATCGGCTTCTCAAAGGAAAGTCTGGAAAAACGCTTGCAGGCACACATAATGTTTACTCTTTCGGTAACTTTGCACGGCTTTACAAAAGCGCCCCGGCCCCCATGTGCAAACAGTGTTCATCGCTCTGCCAAACCCTTTTGTCAAAAATTCGGTCCCACTAAACCTTTTTCCAAAGAACAGGTTTGCAGGCTAGTTGAGACTGCCCGAATTTACAATCTTGCGCTCTCAGGCATTTCAAGCGTGCCTGTCTTGCCCTCGATGGCGTAGCTCCCACATCCAGCAGCAAGCACCTTGCTTGCAAATGGCACGCATGTTGTTCTGCAATCCCTGGTTTCCGATTCCTTCCCGGGTGAATTTTCTGACCCTTCACTGCTAAAGAGATCTTCAGCAAAAAGCTGCATCTTCCAATATGCCAGCTCAGTAACCAAAAGCCTTTTCTCTTTTGCTGCACAAAACAAAGTCTTTGTGCCCCGCGCCGGCTACCAGCCACTACAGCCTAGTGTCTCTATAAAGCCCCTACAAGCCTCGCGAAGTTTTCCTGCCCCTTAAGGAAATCCGCGGCGCTATTGGCGACGGCACCTCGCCTGGAGGCTCGGGTGCGGACCCTGCCCCTAGTAGCTCCTTCTGATGAGCGAGAATTCAAATCTGATAAGTTTTCATGCATGAGGGCACCGTAGCAGGACCTCTCATTGGGCCCTAGTTGCTTTCCACTGCCAATCGGCACGTCAGGGAAAAATGCTCCGTTCATGCCCAAACTTGAAGCAATTTATCCGTACAAGCGGCAAGCCGTGAAGCGGCTCTTAGCCTCAGGAAACTGGAAAAGCATCCGGCAACCAAACAACTCCCCCAGAAACAAAGGCAGGAAACGAACCGCGCCTTCCAAACCTCTAAACCTAAAAAAGCTAAACACTAGAAACCCAATAAACCGTAAACCCATCATGCTCCTGGACAGCTTTCACGTGGCCCGCGTGGCTCGCCAAGGCCAGCGGGGTAAAGCCAGCAGCATCCTCACGGGCCAAGTCTGCCGAGGCCTGCGGGCACAGAAAACGATAATCCTATGGGTACCAATAATAATAATAGGAAGAAAAACTAGAAATAATCGTAATCAGGATCATAGTAGTAATCAGAAGAATTAAAGGACCGGAGAACCCCACATGTGTAGTTCAACCCGAATCTAAATGAGATAATGCTGGGGCGTCGCCCGCCGAAATAAAGAAGAACAAGAAGCCGAGACGATAACTGGGGAGATGATTCTCTGAAAAGAATCTTAGAAACATCCTTGCCATTTGAGATTTGGAGAGATGATTGTCTGAAAAATCTTCAAGGGACACCCTTTGCGATTTGAGATTCGGGGACTCGATTATCTGAAAAATCTTAGGGGGACACCCCTTGCGATTCGAGATTTGGGGACTTGATTATCTGAAAAATCATGGGGGACATTGGGGGACACCCTTCCTGGGTTTCCGTCCATTTGGGGATGACTTTCCTGGGCGATTCTAGGGGCAAAACAACGATTTCTGTCCTAGAGTTAATTGAAAACAGAGCCACTTTCCAGCTTTGATGGGGCTCCTTCCGTTTGGCAAGCGATCCGCTGTTAAAATGTGGTGCGATCCGACCGCCAGCTTTGGTGACTTTCCCTGCTTTTCCCAAGCCGGCGGTCGGATCGCATCACATTTTGACAAGTCGAAATGTGTCGTGATTAGACCGCTTCTTTCATTTCTCTTCGTTTTTGGGAAGGCGGCGGTCGGATCGCCAAGTTTTCAGCAAGCGATCCGTTGTCAAAATGTGGTGCGATCCGACCGTCGGCTTCGGTGACTTTCCCTGCTTTTCCGAAGCTGGCGGTCAGATCGCACTACATTTTGACAAGTCGAAATCTGGTGCGGTGGGTCCGACCGCTTCTTTCATGTCTCTTCGTTTTTGGGAAGGCGGCGGTCGGATCGTACGTCGATCTCGGTGTCCCCAAAAACGAAGCCGAAAAGAAGTGTCCCAGAAGGGCCTTTTGGCAACCAGAAAACGGCTTCTTAGGACACTTCCAGAAATTAGGTTTTGAGAGCCTTATCGGAAACTTAGCATATTCATACATATGCAATGAAAAAATCGACTGATTTTGAATGTATGTGAATATGTATGTGTATATTTATATATATGTATGCATGCATGCATGCATGTATGTATGTATTCATGCATGTATGCGATGTAATTATGTATGTATGTACGTATGTACGTATGTATGTACGTTCGTACATACGTACGTACGTACGTACGTACGTACGTACGTACGCATGCATGCATGCATGCATGCATGCACCTATGTATGTATGTATGTATGTATGTATGCATGTATGTACATGAATGTATATGAATGAAAAATCGACCGAATTTCAAGGATGCTCCGCACGGGAACGCGATTTTGAATGAACAATCAACGAAATTTTCAGAATGCCCGCACGGGAGCGCGACTTTCAAGATTTTCAAGACTTTTGAACGAAAAAATGATGAAATTTCGAGGATGCTCCGCACGGGAGCGCGATTTTGAACGAACCATCAACGAAATTTTCGCATGCCCTGCACGGGAGCGCGATTTTCTTCAAAAATTTTCATGACTTTTGAACGAATTCAATGAAATTTCGAGGGTGCTGCGCACAGGATCTTTAAAAAAAATTATGGGTGCTCCGCATGGGAACGCGATTGTTCTCAAAATTTTCAGGATGCTCCGCACGAGAACGCGAGTTTCTTCAATATTTTCAGGATGCTCCGCACGGGAGCGCGATTTTCTTCAAAATTTTCACCATGCTCCCCACGGGAGCGCGATTTTCTTCAAAATTTTCAGGATGCTCCCCACGGGAGCGCGATTTTCTTCAAAATTTTCAGAATGCTCCGCACGGGAGCGCGATTTTCTTCAATATTTTCAGGATGCTCCCCACGGGAGCGCGATTTTCTTCAAAATTTTCAGGATGTTCCGCACAGGAGCGCGATTTTCTTCAATACTTGCACGAAGAAGACGAGCTTGAGAGGAGTACCCCCAGTATAGAATCAGTATAGCTTCCATCGACTTAATCGCTCAAGTTTTTGAACGACGGAGCCGCGAAACCTATACCGAAGCTATACCAGAGCGCTCCGCCAAGAAAACCACTTCGAGCGAAGTACACCGGTACTCGTTCAGTATAGGTCCAGTATAGACTTCCTCAACATCATCCTTCATAAATGATCAAAATTTTCCGAATGCTGCGCACGGGAGCATCATTTTCATAGAAATTGATGAAGATAAATCGATGAAATTTCAAGGATGCTACGCAAGGGAGCGCGATTTTTGAAGATATAATGATCATCATAACGCAAAAAAACGCGACTGTCTCCAGCGGGAGCGCGATTTTTGAGTAAGCAAAAACTGAATTTTGAGGATGTCCCGCGCGGGAGCGCAATTTTGCTCAATCGGGGGCGCGACCCGTTCGGTTACAGGCCCCTCTAGCAAGACTACTTTAAAGGGAGAGGGGCCTTTTTTAAAATCGAAAATCAACAAATAGAACGACGATTTTTTGAGGATGCTCCGAGCGAGAGCGCGATTTTTTAACGATTTAGGGCGCGTCCAAAATGTTTGCGCGACGGAAGAGCACGCAGGGATGGTGGGCTACAGCGTTAAAGATTAAAACCCCACAGTGAATGTGGGAATAACACTTATAATAATAGTTCTGACTTCAAGGATTCTGGGAATGAGTTATGAGATAAAGTCTTGCAGGGGACGTATAGGTAACTTAGGAAGCTCTGATGCGTGTAAATCCCCAAATCTGCGCTTGAAGATGCCAGGCCCTACTGGATACGGTAATAACAGTAATAATTAGAGTAATAATGGCAATAATACTCCCCTCCCCCGGATATCAACCCCCCCACCCCCCCTATGTAAAGCACTCCCATTATGTGGTATATTATACTTATATTGGGAGTATTTAATATTTGGGGGAGGGGGGTTTCAATATTAGGGCCAGGGGATTAGAAAAGGAAGAACAAAACCCGTCTAAACGTTGACGGAGTATTGACAGTCCAACATGCCACTGAGAAAGGAGACTACCTGGGCCCTGACACCTTTTCACACATCAGAATCCCAAGAAACCAAAAAGCTCATCCAGCAGCAAATAGAATCATGATGCATAAGTATAAGCCCATATTCATATGAGGAGACACGCTCCATCATCATAATCAGCAGTAGACGGTGCAAGATCATGTAGATGTTGACACGACCGGCCTGGATCAAAGCCCGAATCACTCCCAGCTCCCCCACCATTGCCGCAATGTGCATGGACACCTGCGAGCTTTGGGGTGCTTCGCAGGATTGAGGACTCCCAATTTACAGCAGCCGCGAAAGCCTGGGATTCATACCAGGTTCCCAGAGAGGACCCATAGGTTTTGAGAAATGCGGGAATGCAATTCAGGCTGTGAGAGGTGCTTAGGGAGTCTTTTGCAGGTATCTTTAAGACAAGCAGGTTAATACGAAGACATCTCGGGGGCGCCACAGCACTCAGCTTAGCAAGCCCTGAAGACCGAAGCCTGGACTATAAACCCCTGACCGGCTGACATGGTACAGGCGCCTTGCCAAAGCAAGAGGTTGGGGTGTCTGCTTTTCAGCTTGAGGTTTGGTGTTGCGAGATGCCAAGTTGCCTTGGGATTCCTTTTAGGTTGCAGCGTTTCAGCGGCTGATCTTCTAAACTCAAGATGTGCACATCCAGGTTTGGGATCAGGATGCATTTCTGTTGATCTTCATTTGCTGGTGTAAGTACTCTGAAGGCTTCGTTTGTATGCAGGGTCGCGGAATGTCGCGCGGACATGAATCTGAGTCCAATGCCTTACAAAACGGACCCGAAATTAGCCACCATATTTCACAGCTTCCACCCCGAAATTAGCCACCATACTTCACAGCTTCCAGAACAGAGATTTGCAATCCCAATCACTCATGTAAAGATTCATGATCAAACCAACCCAAAGCTTGATCCGGGCCCCCGGTTTGATGTGGACGCTCTTAGCACATGCTAGGAGAATTGCTTTCCCCAAAAAAATGCTGGGGTAGCACTCTCCAAAGCCAACTGTCCACTCCGCCTGTTTGGTGCCAGGCATCTCTGCGTTGAGGTCTGCTTTCAGCCTTGGTCTCTTCGAGAGCCCCCAATACACTGAGCTCCAGAATAGTCAACAATTTCCAGTGCAACCCCCTTGTACAGACCCAACTACTACTCACTACTCCTACAATCTGCTGCTCTAAGCCGGCAGACATTGCACCCACACGCTGGAACGTGGCAACAAAGGATCTAAGTATCCTTCGTCGAGGTTTAGAGCTTGAACATCTTTTCCGCTTACTTATATTATGGGGTCCATCGAACTGAGATGCGCTATCTCAACCAAAACTCTGACATGAGGGATAATGCTTGTTCGCTTTGTGCAAGTGTTGTAGACCCTACAAGTCACCGACAAAGCACGTAAATCTGGCAGGACCTAGCAAATCATGCTCCACCTTATGTAAAGAAATCTACACAGGGTTAGACAATCGTTGTAGGACCCTACATGACCTCTGCATGGTCCTGCCTGATGCCATATCCACAATATTCAACACTCCACTATCAGGCTCCTTGCTCGACCCGAGGCCCTCACTCCAGCAAGCTCTCCACCACGCTGCCCAGGCCAAGCTGTGAGGCCAGCAGGAGCGGGGTGGCCGCCTTCAAACGCAGAGATGGGCTAATTTGCAAGAAAGTCATGAAAAGTGCTACTCAAGTGACGACGGTAATGAGGGTGGGGATATTTAGGAATCTAGAGCATGTCAGCATACAAAGGGGTGGCTTTGCAGTGGCTGTTAGTAAGGGGGCAAAGAAGTTCTACAAGTGGCCGTTTCAGGATTCCACGCCTGATAAAAGAAACCGCAAAACTCAAATCTGTACTATCCCCTGTTTCATTGCTGTTCCGATGTCTTTTAAGCTACGGTCAATGTTTCCCCAGAAAATGAACGGACATGGGTTCCTTCTTAGGGAATATATTAGCGACCACGCTCAACCACAAGAGGGACCCCCATGTTTACCCTTAATGGTCCCTCCTTGGCAAGGCTAATATTGACAGTAGCTCAGATTGTTTTCCAAGGACTCAAATTCCACACCAGGTGTCTCTGGTGACTTACAAAGCAAAGGTTGAAGTCGAAGGTTCAGTGCCTTGGTTTGGGGCGCTTTCGGAAGCATTGTGTAATGATGAAAGCTCGAGGCTATTCCTACTGGCCCCACAGAGGAAGATGCTGTTGTTCCAGGGTCGCTTGGAAAACGAGTCACTTCTGTGCATATTCGCCACAAAAGCATTGCCGGAGGCCTGCCCGGCTCGGGCAATCCAGGACACGAGTGGTGCTGGGGGTGGTGATGGCCCGTCCTGAGTTCATGGGCCAGGCTTCACTGAAATTTGGTGCAGGTATTTCTCACAAAAAGGTCCCCAACTACACCACAATTTACTTATAACTGCTCAGTGAGCTGACACCAGTGGGTGGGACTACAAAAATGGACCCTAAGCATGAGAAACCTTTCAAAGTCTTCGAACCTGCCTGAAGGCGGCCAAGCCGCCTCTCTGCGGCCGCTGGAGGTCGTGGTCCACTGGCCAATCGGAGGCTCTGGGAGCTCCTCAAAGCGATCATTGGGAAGCACTAGGGGTAAGACATCTACGCTCAAAAACGACATAAGAACGAGCTTCCAACCGTGAGGGTGTGTGAGGATGTAATTTAGTATGGTGTATTGGCAGCCCCAGTTCATAAGCACATGGTCACTACTAGTGGGAGTAGAATGGAATTGCGTGGCAGTCCAATGATGACAATAGCGATCGTAGCGCTATCATGTGTGGATGATGTGGACTGGAAACATGGGGTCCTGCGCATACGGTGTAGGCCTTTATAACCCTTTATACCAGGACTCTGTGCGACTCCCCTCCACTCACGTGTTTGCGCAGGAGGTTGAGTCTTAGGATTCTTAGGATAATCACAGCGGGCTTAGCATTGGAAAATTGCAGATAGCAGCCTCAATCCTGCGCAGGTGAGGTTTGTATAGGCAGTAAGCACAAATTTGTAGATTCCCTGTAAGCAAACTAGGTCCCTAGGTGTGTTCTCTCATGTTTTTTTGCTGCTTGTTGCAATTGCTGCCCTACTTTCCATCCCCACTTGCTGACAGTCCTCGTGCGGCGGCGGGGCTGAATAGACGAAGCGCTCCTTCAGGGCAAGGTACAGAAGCAAGTATTCAAAGAAATGGGGTTCGACTTGAGCAAGGCATCCTCTATAAGCAAGTTAAGCCGTTTGCACCCCAAGAATCCTGACTTCAACTTCAATCCTACGCAGCCCGGTCCTCCGTCTCCTCCATATTGGCGCGGGACAATGCAATTTTCCACCAGCCTTTGCAGTACCTTGAGCGACACAGTCATCCTTACCTAGTCCATAGGCGGGAACAGTACCCTCTATAATGGTAGCATGCTGGGAATACTGACTTCAACGTGTTAGGCAAACATTTTGGGTTTCGCAAGTGATGGGCACTGGGCTGCTCACTTTTGATTGACAACATGTTGATAGCAGCCGTGCCGTCC
>CAJNIZ010018802.1:69495-89374 GCA_905231905.1 Symbiodinium pilosum
AAGTCTAAGCCCCACGCTGCGGCAAATCGCTCTTGCCTTTGTCCTTGCCTTTGCCTTCTGCAATGGCACAGAAAATGTTGTCAAGATGCCTTCGCATCGCATGGAACTGTCTGCGACTCAGGAATGGATGCGTTCTCTTTCACACATGTCATATACACGTGTGTATATATATATATATGCAGATGATATAGATATAAGTGTGTATATATATATATGGTACCCCTCCCAAGACCAACCTTTTTGTAATGCCTCTCAATGTTGTTGAGTCCTGAACCCCAAAAACATTGAGGCCTGTCAGTGTTTGGTAGCTCCCAGAGTCCCAAAGTGCTGCGAGGCCCCAATCTTTTCGAATCCTGAACCCCAAAAACATTGAGGCCTGTCAGTGTTTTGTAGCTCCCAGAGTCCCAAAGTGCTGCAAGGCCTCAATCTTTTTGAATCCTGAACCCCAAAAACATTGAGGCCTCTCAGTGTTTTGTAGCTCCCAGAGTCCCAAAGTGCTGAGGGGCGACAATTTTTTTGATTTCGAGGTCATTCTCCCAAGACCTCCAAAAGATTGAGTCGATTGAAACATTACTTATACAAACAACCCCTGTTCTAGAACAGGTTCTTTAAGTTCCTTTTGAAATTTAATGAGAAAACAGTGCAAAATCCTTGAATTCTGGCTTTGGATATAGTGTTCCTTTAGTTGAATGCACTGGCAAATTGAACTCGAAATTAAAGGGAAAGCTTTTGTTGGATGTTGTCTTCCTGTATATAAATTCTGTTTGAAAGCTAAGTAGAATCAAAGGAAAATCTTCGAATCCTGGACTTATTCTAGTTTTGGGTGTGGTGTTCCTGTACAAGTTCTTTTTGAAATTGATTTAGAAATCAAAGCTTTTTGTTTGCAAGTAGTTTGTCTTCAAGAACTTATCCTAAACTCAAAGGAAAATTTTGGCATACTGGAATTCTGGTTGTGGAGTTGGTTTTCCTTCATAAACTACTTTCCAAAACCTAATTAGAAAGTTAAAGAACATTTGGAATCCTGAAACTCTGGCTTTGGATGTGGTTTTCCTGTATATAAATGCCTTTTCAAAGCAAATTACAAATTAAAGGAAATTGTTGAAATCCAGAAACTTTTGGTTTTGGAGCTGGCTTCCTGTTATAAACTAATTTCCAAATTTAGTTAGAAACACAGAAAATCATGGAATCCTGGAATTCTGTTTTTTTTGGATGTGGTGTTCTTTTTGAAAAATGCCTTTGAAAATCAAACACAAAATCAAAATGATTGTTCTTGGAGGCGGTATTCCGTTGTGCAAATTCCTTTTAACATCTAACTTAAAAAGGGAGAATTTTGGAATCCTGGAATTCTGATTTTAGATGTGGTGTTCCTATACAAGCTCCTTTCGAAATCAAACTAGAAATAAAGGCAATTTTTGGCGATGGTATGAGATGGTTTTGCTTTAAAACCTATTAAACTTCAAAGGGCATTGGCATCCTGGAGTTCGGGTTTTGGAGTTGGTTTACCTTGAAATCGAACTGGAAATTCAACGTTTGTTGAATTGTTTTTCTTTAAACAAAGCCATCAAAACTCAAAGGAAAATTTTGGAGTCCTGGAATTCTGGGTTTGGAGCTGGTTTCCCCTCACAAACTACTTTCCAAAGCCAAAGTAGAAATTGCAAGAACATCTTGGAATCCTGAAATTCTGGTTGTGGGCGTGGTCTTCCTTTTGTCTGAATGCTGCTTCAAATTACAAATCAAAGGAAAGTTTTGGAATCCTGGAACTTTGGTTTTTGGAGCTGGTTTTCCTTTATATATTGTCTTCCAAAGCCTATTTCGAAATTGAAGGAACATCTTGGAATCCCGAAGTTCTGATTTTGGATGTGGTATTCCCTTATATGAATGCTGTTTAAAATCAAATTACAAATTAAAGGATAATTTTGGAATCCTGGAACGTTGGGTTTTGGAGTTGGGTTTCCTCACCTAAGCACATGCACATGATGCTGACACACAGTTATGTCATGATATCGCGCGCGCCATACGATTTAGCTTATTTAACCTAAGCTAGTACTACGGAATCCGCCTAAAATTGTAAAAAAGGTAGGTCTCGGGGGGGAGTAGTACATATATATATATATATGTGCAGAATGAGGTGTATACCACTTTCTTCGTGTTCTGGTACGATAGTTAGTTGCAGGGTTGAAAAAGGCTCCTCATGAAAACTGCCAGACGATGCTCAAGCGTACCTTGAGAGGTGAGCTGGAGCGTCCATCCCACAAGCGCAATTTTCGATTGCGGAAATATTTCAGATTTCACGCGTCCCTGTCAACAATCTTCCCACTCGAGCGCCCCTCTACGTGGGAATACTTAAACGGGCGCCCTCAAAGTCTGAGACCCACACAACATCAAACATCTCATAGGACATTGCAGCAAAGGCACACCTTTGGTGGCGACCGGTGATTTTGCCAGCCTGTATGATCAGGGCGTTGGGGTCCAAGCAGGCATCTTTCAACGCCCTCGACAGGCTATAGGAAGGTTAAGGTTCTGCTAGTCTTGTATTTTTAGCCTCCTTAGAAAGAACTCCCGATCTGCGACGTCTGGATCTAAACTCTTGGGCTGCAGAGGCTCATTCACATTCAGAGTCTTCAGGTCAAGACAAGAAAAAATCCAGGACAACTGCATAACATGCTATATCAGAAGCAACACATTTACCATGCCACAGCATCTCTCATGTACCCAAGCAGCAGCTTGTCCACACCAGTGATCCTTGGGATCTGAGCATAGTTGCTGAAAATAGTCGAAGCAAAAAATCACCTTTGACTGAGATGTATGCTCATCTTGAATCAGACACTGCATGTGGAACTTCCGACTTTCCTACAGCGGCTTCGCAGGAACACATTGTTGACTCCTGACCGTTTACAGATGGAGAATGCGCAAGGCCTTCACAGGTCTGAGTTGGCCTAGGCCCGGTGGGCGTCTGCTTGCAACCTCAAGTCTGCACGGTGTGCGATCGACTCAGCATGTCGATGCCTTTTAAGACGACATTCCCTGCCAGAGCTTTGCAGGCTTGGAGCTTTCTTGTGCTGGGGATCGGGGACGGTTCTCGCATTTCAGATCCTCCTGAGCTATGTCCAGCTTAACGTGCGCTCTTTTTGACACTGCTAAGGAACCATCGCCAATCTGCCACTTGTCCTTCTAGGAAAAGTAGAAAAAAAAAACCAGGCTGCTATAACCTGATGCAACTCTGAATACGTGATCCCGAATTCCCTGCCTGACGGCACCGATGCACTCCGGCCCAGCGGCGGCGGTTCCGGCACGGAGTTTTCCGGCTCCATCAGGGGCAACCTAAAGCCCTCGGGTCCTACACTCTGCCATGCAGGCTTCTAGCTGAAGGTTGGCTGAAATCGGGTCGCGTGCTGCGCACTAGTAGGTCTGAGCTGAAACTTAAGCTTTTGTCACGTGAGTTTCTACGCTTTTCAGATATCCTTTTACAGGCAAACCATCCAAGTTAAAGTTGCTGGCAGCTGAGGGCTACATTCTTGAACCCTCTTTTCCTACACTTTAAACCCGCTCTCCCACTCCAGCACCTTGTGCCAACTCCATGACTCCCTGGTCTGTCCAGGCTAGAGGTACGATGAAAAAAGCAGCGCCGAAGCAATCCACAAGCGTCATCCCTATCCAAACCATGTGCAGATTCCTCAATGCCTAGCATCTCTTTGAAGTTCCATAAATAATAGGGACCCATCATTGCAAAGAAATTCCGGTGCGATTTGTGAGTGAGTTGCGCCTGTCAGAAATCTTGCTGATAGTCAGGGGCCACCGCAAACTCATGGAAAACACACAACTGGTATTCAGGATTTTAGGCTTGTCAGACCAGGAGCAGTGGAAATCAGGACACTGGGACACTGGCTGGCAAAACAGCAAAACTTAGATACACCCGACACCCGCAATGCCTTCCAAATCTTGAGTAGCCGCCAGATAGCCGCTCTCCAGTCCCTTGAAGAAGAAGGCATCCGGATAGTTCTTCTTCCTAGGTAGGCAAAGACTGCTAGCCAAATCACAGCGTGCTGCACTGCGCAACATTGTGAGACTATTAGAGCATGCTACTGCAATGCTTCTTCTGCTTGGAGGGACCCGTCACCCATGAGAAGTTGGCCCTATCCAAGCTACAGCAAGCTTCGCACACAGAGGGAAATAGCAACACCTGTGACCTCAGAATCTCAATTTATCCATCCAAAACCATTCAAAGAAGATACTTGCATCATGTGTTACTGAATGCCAACACAGATGCCTGTTGCAGTTCCAGGTCTGACCACTGAGCCCAAAGGAAACAAACAGATTTCTGGCTCCTGCCACCACGCGGCGCCCAGTCCAGAATGGAGCGTGCAGTCGTGTGCCGTTTCGCGCGCTCGGCACGCAGCTCCCCCAAGAAGGAGGAGACCTGAAGGATCAAGCTCGGATGTCCTTCCTGTGTGAGCTTCGTCGTTTGTCAAGCTATGAGCAGATCCTAAACAGGCTGATCCGATAGTTCAAGAAGAGCAACAAATAGGAAGAAGATATTACCTGTATGAGAAATGAGATGTAGCTCCGACACGGGTCCGACCACAAGCTTGGAGTTCGAAAGCTTCCAGCCGCAAGCTGGAAGTATTGAAGGCAGATGCACATGTTCAGCCCCTTCTTTTTGGCACGATCGCCAAAGGCTCACAAGCGTACCCAGCCAGACTATCCAGGGTAGACGAAGGATCTTGGACAGAACCCTCAACCACGGGTGAGCTGCTGGGAATTCCTGTTGCATTCTCAGAAAGCAACTCTAAACCTGAATGCTGACATTATCCAAGCTCAATCTGAGCAACATCCACGGAGAAGCCGATAAGCACCAGGCCAGCAAACGGCGCCTCGAGACGAAGACTACAAGCGGGTTTGCAGAACGTCTCGGATTCGAATCTGAAAAGATCATATAACAAATGAGATGGCTCTGTCCGTATTTGCACTTCAGAAGGAGTTCAAAAGCAACACATCCACACCTCCGACAACACAAGGCAGGCAGTAAAAATGGAGTCATGCTCGAACAATGACGAACTGAAAACCTAGGTTACAAAAAAAACACGTCGGAATGAGCATCAAAACGCGTCACACAGCGCTCTGAAGGCTTGAACCGGTGAGTTCAAGCGAACCTGACGTGCCTGGATGCCACCCTCCTCCCAACACGACTGGAGTTGAGCTAAAGCAACGTCGCGGCCACCGGCAAAGCCTTAGGCTGCGAGGCGAGAGGGATGTCGGCATGCTAAGCAAAGACTTGAAGACGTCGTAAGCAAAGGTGCGGCCTTGTGATTCTGACGGGCTTGGATCAAGCGCGCAACACACAGCCAGATGCGGACCTGTGTGCCGGCGACCTGTTTTCCTGCTAAGATATAAGCGCCTCTCATCACAGATCCTGAAACCCTTGCTTTGGCAAGCAATGTTCCGGGTAAGGCAGAATCACTGAAGGCCAAGTTGCCATGATTTGAAGGGAAACACGGAAACACCATCCTGAATAATTCCAGCAGGCTACCAAAACCTCTCCCTTCAAAGCTCCCTCGCTTCGCTCGCTTGCACTGAAGCCCAGCGGCCGGTTGCCCACCCGGCTGCTTTCATTGCTGTTGGGGGCAACATTGACACAAACCTCGCAAGACTCGTTGCACGGATGTGATTGGCGGGCTTGAGAACGCATGTCATATTCTTCTGAACGCTATGCGCACGAATCCCATGCCTCCTGCTGTGCTAACATACCAATAGTTTGCAGCTGGTCGGCGAAACCAATCTAGATGCAATTTTCGAACCTAATGGAAACCTTTGAATCCACCCCGAAAAACACATTGTTTCAAAGGCAAGGTACAAGTTGAAAACTCCTAAAGCCAGCAGCGCCGTTGATCTCACCTGACAAATTCAATGCAGCAGGGCTCGTGTCGGTCTCAGCTTAGACTCGAAGGTTTGCAGGCATGGGGTTTGATGGCTGCAGGAACACAGGCTTCTACGCTCAAAGCAACAAACAAAAAAACCCTTCATCCCATGGGAGATTCATTGTCTTTTTGCATTTGGCTCAGATTGTAATGGCCTTGTGACTGGGACTAGCAGTGCGGCCAGTGTAGCACTGCTAGCAAAGCCACAAAGACTTTCTTGACGGGTACCTGCAAACTAAAAATGGTGAAGTAGGAAAGCACGGAAACCGCTCCGATGGGTCTGGACTAGAAGCCACAACAGTGCAATGCATGAAACACTGTACCCTATGCAATTTTCAGCCCAACCCTGTGATCCAGGAGCTGCCTGAGATTTCACTCTGTCTTCCAGCATGCATGTGGATGCCAAGTGACGCAACAGCGCTCATAGCCCTCGTAATTCAAGGCCTGGCAGGGGTCTTCGGCTTCAAGACTAGGTTCCTTGGATCCAAGAGTTTGACGACTTTGGGGCTCTTGGATTCGCAAAACCTAGGCAGGCGTCTCGGAACGTTAGACTTCTGTTGAGTTGACACGCTCAGCATCGAAGCCTTCAAATGCCACAAGTGCGCTCTTTCTTTTGCAAAATGCACAGCGTGAGGACAAGAACGTGCAGGTAGACAACCAGATTCAGCCCTTGTGCGGGGATGTCGTTGCTCTCAATCTAAAGCTGTCCTGTGCATAACCATCTGGCTCTCTGGGCTGTCCTCCACTTCCAAGTTTCTTAGCCAAAGCCAGGATCGAAGCACATGCCATACCTTGATCACAGGAAATGTTGGAGGTGCTTTGCAACCAATCCACAACCACCGCTGCCATCAACCCTTTGCCAAAGTCATGTGATTCCCTCCGCCTCGGGCAGCCCTGGGCTCCCAGACTATTGCTCCATGAACCCGCACCACCCTTTTGAAGGACCAGAACTCAGCAACAATGAACAACGTGCTTACATGAGCCAAGCAACACCCCTGGAAGGCATACCCTGCATGATCTCAACAACGCCAGCCACCAGGTTGCAAAGACCTCTCACTGCAGGGACGTTGGCTTCCAGACTCAACCTAAGGACACACCACGAGCCTACGAGCCAGATTACGAGTTCAGAGCTTGCGGCAGCAACTATCACACAAATAGCCAGCAGCTAAATACAGCTCAACGAGGATTCTGTGGCCAAAAGTGTTAAGTCAGGTTCCATGTACACAGAAGAACTGTCCATGCACGGACCGGCCTCGCAAGACAGTTTTCCCAGGCCAGTCGCAGTCTTTGGTGAGCTCCTTTCACGTGGGATTCATTCTTGACAAGTACATGTGCTTGTTTGGGGGTGGGGTCAGCATTGATGATTTGCAAGAACAATTGAGTTTGGGATGAGGGTTTGTTTCGCGTAACTGTGCGTCTGCAGATTTCGATGAGGCTGCTTAGCACATCTGGACATTTCCTGGCGACAGGATGGCGAATAAGGATTCCCGATTGAACCAACTGCCAGTTCAGAAACCCCTGAAAAAGGGCAGAAGCCTGAATCCGCCAAAATACGTCGTTAGCCTGAAGCAGCCACGTGCCCAAAATCCTGAAGAACAACAGATTCACAATACGCTCAGGCTTTGGAAGACAACCTGTGCACAGTTCCTAAACCCAAATGTTCTGGGGACAGGCAGGGGCTGAATTTGACTTGCCTGCAAAAACATCCTAAGTCAGCTACGCTTGCTTTGGCCTCATCTGCATTGCGCACGCGTTGCAGCACGATATCAAGCTGATTGTTCCTCACACAAAGTCAACACTATCGGTGTGTAGCGAGCTTGACGGCAGCATCTTAATCTTTGGCCCCCTTCGTACTGGGAACACGCACCCCAAAGGCGCTACCATTGACACTGCATGTAACTTTGCGCAAGAGTTGCCACGATAGGTACTAAACTCATGTAAGGCACACGAACCAACCGGCCAAAAAGCACAAAGTCTGACAGGCATCTCCAGCGATGCCAGGCCATTGAGAAGGCTCATAAGAGCGCTGACGAATGTGAAGCAGCCTGCAGCAGGAGCAGATTCAACTATACTTGGTTCTAGCGGCGTCTAGCCACCGTGCATCAGACCCACTTCGCACGCCTCGCATGTCATGATCTCCAGAGTCGAAGTGGAAATCACGCTGTGCCACATCTGCAGAAGCCATCTCAAGGCAGTCCTACCATCAAGGACTCTCAAGTCAACCATAGTAACCTCCTGAGCGCAACGTACCCTTTCGGATTGGCTAGGCTTAACAACAAGTGCACATAACACGCCCATCAAGAACAGAGACGTGGCCACTGTTCGCCCAACTCTGCTCCGTTCCATATGCATCCTTTCATGTATTAACGTCCACATGCGTCAGTGAGTGGGCAAAACAAAATCGATGGAAATATGTGCGCAAACCTCCAACTCACTCAGAAATATGTGCCCAGGACGCTTCCTTATCAGATGTTGCGAAATGCCTGAACCAGACGGCTCTGCGGGGAGACTTGTTATCTCCAGTTGGACTCTGCACGTCCTCGGCATCTTGCAGCCGATTCGATAACCTGAAAAGAATCTGTTTTGGTGGGTCCGCTTGTGCATCTCTAGATGAACTACAGGTGTCTGGAACAAACTCAGCAGCAACAGCTGGTGAAGCTGTTATCTGCTGCGAACATCGCAAGCAGGACTACAAACGAAAACTGACCATGCTGCGTGAACATGAGCCGCTAACTGCCAGGAAAACAAATAAGAGCTTCCCAATTCCAAAGCCACTGGACATGAGCTTGATGCTCTCCTCCATGGCAACCATGTCCTTCAGACATATCACTGAAATCATTTCTGAAGCGCAGTGAAATTCTGCGGCGCAAAACAACTCAACAAACACTCATTCAAATAAGCCGTGGATCCTTGGCCCAACGCTCATGGACCTCAAGGCACAGGAGGCATCCATGAACTACGCGCCGATGCTTGCAAACTTTGAAAAAATTTGAAGCGCATGCATCACCTGCCTCAGCTTGCTTGTCAGCAGCAGCCGCATCGCCAGCGACTGGCGCTGCTTTGCTGCTCATGGCATAATTCATTGCGATGCGTACTTAATTGTCAAGGTATCTTTTGTACTTGTTGCACAAACAAGCAAAATTCGATGTGGTGCTTTTGTAAGATTACGTTGACTCGACGGCAACGACAAAGGCAGTAGACATGTTTCGTCCTGCGTCTACGTTTTGACCAGTTTGAGCTTAATGACAAATTAGTCAAGCGATAAAGTTTTCAAAGATTCACCAAGGATGTGCGTAGCCTGGCCGTGATATATGTGAGACTTGGCGTCAATCGTCTATCCTTAGAAGATTCGCACAAGGAGACATACGAGCATGCTGCGTTGACAACTATACCATGATGCCAGTGGGAGTCATTGTGTTGACATAGCTTAATATGACATGCTCAAGGGCCCCTGTGCACTAGCATCTCGGCCGGGAAAGAGGCAGAGCGAGCCTCGTCTTCAGAATCAGATTTCTCATCCATTCCTCCCATAATTACCTCGCCTGCTGCTTTCTCCTCCCGTCAGCACCCAGGCAGCCGTGGAACCCTCAACACGTGCTCCATGTGTGTAAGGCCACCTTCTGCAAGCGCAACCAAGCGCAGGTAAACAACAAGCAAATGCACAATAAACGGTGTTTTCGGCAGCAGATGGACGCTAATGGTCGACAGGTGACTGCCAGGGCCAGGCACTTGCTTCGCGCAGTCATTGTAAGTCAGCTGGTCCGGCACCACCCACCATGGAGGCGACTACAACAAGCACGAGCTTGTGCGAGATCTTCTGGCATTCGGCCACCAATGCTTCGCAATCGATGCTGAGCTTTGCCGGGATGTCGTAGTCAGGCTAGGAGATCACAACATATCACAACTCAGACCGTGCTGGCTTGTTTTGGCCAATCTTTCCAGCCCGTGCAGTAAGTTCTTCTAGCACTGCCTCAGCAACCATGCGATGCAGGACAAGGTCCACACACTTTCAGGCTCTAAGGAAGCGGCACCGCCGAGGCGCTGCAACTCGAAAGCTTCCAACTGCGGCAGCAAAGACAGCACCTCACTGGATGCATAAAGTGTCATCTTTCTGCTGACAACCTTCTGACACTTAGAAAGTGCCTTGTCCAGCTGATGTCCAGCAGTTCCTGCTGCGAAGCTGTTGGAAAAAGCAGCCAAACTACTCCCCACATCTGTGGTGGCCTGTTTGCTTCGGTGCAGACGTCGAGCTCTTGGTGTCTAGCTTTGGCTTCTTCTCCACCGCCTTTTTCTTCTATGAGCTGCCGCGGATCATGTCATTCAACTGAGTCCATGACATCCTTGGAAGCTTTGGGCTTCACAATCGACGGGGATGGCTTCGGCCTGCAACACGTGAAAACTTCAGCGTAGGAGGGGGACTTCTGGGGCTCTCTCTTCCACCTGGCGGGCTGAGGCTTTCGAGGGGTTCGCGACTGAGCCTGAAAAAGAATGTCGGCGGGATGAGTAAAGTTGTTGCAAGGGTGATGAGGGCCACCCAAACGCTATTGGCACTTGCAAAGTATAGCAAAGGAAATACTTGACGCGTTAAGTTTGCATTGCCGCGTACAACATGGCATATGAATACTGAGACACCAACACCCGTGCCGCTGGCAGAAGACCTGCACTCTTCCAGGCACAGCTGCGTGTGGTTGAGCTGCCTTGGCAGGCAACAGGTATCTAGAGAAACCGCAAGTCTGAAAAACGCGTACAGATTGGGAGCCCTGCCGCTCCTGCCAGAAAAGCTGCTGAAGCTTCTCCTGACAGCAAGCGCTCGAATTGAAGGTAAAAGCAGCCATTCATCACAAAATGAGCAGGTATGCCAGCGCGCCGAAGCTCATCTGCAGTAAAGGACCCAAATTGATCTTGGATAGGAGACACATGTCTGGGAAAATCTCAGTACCAGAGTCCTCGCCCAACTCTTCAACGAACATCTTGCAGTACGATGCCAGTCTCTTGTCATAGTCCTGGTCGATATCGGCTAGTGCTGATTATGCCACAGATTTCAATCGTTCATGCAAGGCAACAAGGCAACCCAACAAACTCAGCAGAGCCACACCCATTCCCATTTGGCCAAATCCTAGACCAGGAATATGGTCTGTGACACCAGGTCCAAAGAGATACTTTTTCCCCTTGGCTGAAAGGCCGGGAATTCACCGCATAAACATGGCAAATTGATTTTTGGTTGCGCCGAATGGCAGGCAAGCAGCTTCGTGCTGCTTCACACCAAACCTTGCATTTGCACAACGCAGCGTCTGTAGAACGCAACAGTAGCAGCCTAAATTTACCTCAAGCCCATGCATTTACTGAACAAGCATTGCGGCGGAGTAGCTCGTTCTTTGTGAACATGGTCTCACAAACCTTCCGCAAGAGAAAACGCAGAAACGGATTGACCATGCATGATTCTTTTCTACACCAGCCTCATCCACTATTTCCTCGGTCCGGCATATTGCATGTTCCCCTACGTTTATCCTGCTGATGCTTTTAGACTTTCACGTCCCGCAGAAGGCACACCGCTAAACACTGAAACAGCAAGGGCTCCAGAAATTCATATGAAGGAACGGACGCCCTCCCCAGGATGCGTTGAACGAGAGTCCTTCTGGCAATAAAAGCAGGTAGCAAAGCAGGCAAACATTTGTACTCAGCGACCCCCTGGTTGGGAACCACTGTCCTGTTGATCTTGTAGAACGATGCCTTAGGTCCGGAGTGACCACTACCTGGACCAGCCTCTGTCAAGGCCAAGCTGCCGAGCACGCATCACACCGGAACCATTCAAAGTCGTCATCCTGGGCCTTGTAAGGCTTGCAGGTGTACGGATGCAAGAATTGCAATTGGGGCTTCTGCCTGAATGCTGAGCGCGCAAAGGCAGATTACCCAGGTGCCTGCAGCTCGGCAAACAGGTTCGCACTGGTCACACAATTTGCAAGGCTGAGGCGAGCCATGCTGCATCGCGCATGAATCTACAGCAGGAGACTCCATGACGTGCCTTGAACCAAAAAAGACATGTCCGAAAAGGCGCGCAACCTGCTAGTCCCTCCCGTTCGTGATACTACAGCAATGTCACCAGGGATCAATTCTTTTGAACCCGGAGGCATGATGCATCCACTGGCATCCACTTGCAGCCTTGTAGTTTAACCACTCAGCTAGTGGCGGGAAGATCTTGCAATGGGCGACGAGGGGCAAAACTCGCAAAATTCTGGAGGCATCCTTTGGCCTCGTGTGACACCAAACCGCACCGCCGTACCCAGAAAACCTCAGGCCGGCCCCCCTACCAGGCTTTTATGCCGGGCTTTGCACTCTCTGCACAGGTATCCAGTGCGAAGATCGCCTGTACAACCATCAGCTCAAACAGGTGCAAAGCGGCTCGGCGCTTGTCCTCAAGCTTTGTCCGGCAATGCGCTCACCGATGTTCTGCATTTCCTCTCCGCTTCTCCTTGACAAAATGTCTCAAACTGCATAGTTGCATTCCGCTCCTTGTTGCTGACACTGCTATCTATCTCAGGGAATGTCCTTGCCAGCGCGACCTCGCTTGGAAAGCGTTTTCTTTCTGCGACTGTCAGCTTCCGCCGCGGAGCTGATGGACTTTGCCGTGGATGCTGCCTAAATTTTGTCTCTCATCCATATGACATACGACTGACAAGGCAGAACGAAAGCCGTGCTTGAACGAACATGAGATGATACCTTCCATGCGCACTGACTGCTGAAAAAAGGCCAAGTAGGGGCGGTAGCTCCACTGTGTGAACGACGGCCATCGTCCATCACAGGTGGAAGCACTGAACCAACTCCTGTGCATGACCTATCACCAACAACAGTTGTAACCTGTGCGACCATATACATACACACACAAATATATATATATATATATACATGACTTCCAAGCTAAGCAATGTCGTTACCCAGAAAGCTATTCGATCATGTACAACTAGGCAAGACGCTAAACAGCTAAGCACTGACTTTTGGCTCACGGGCAAAAGCTGCGAGGCAGGATATGACACATGGGTCCTTGACGAACAGGAAGTCACTGAACTTACCGAAGCCTTGGTCATTCTGGGCGTGTGAATATATCAGTGCCGTCGAAACACGCTGAGTTCTGTCAAGGCAGGCAGCAAAATGATCGATGCTTGGGAATTCAACTCCAGCAGTGCTGCGAAAGTGATCGTCCTCACGAAGGTGGTCCTTTGAGGTACCCAGGTCAGATGAATCACATGACACCTCAGCTGCTGCCAAGATGCAGCAGCAAAGTTGAGCGCGGCCACATCTCTTCGACAGGCTTCAAGGACAAGATCCTGCGAGATGCAGACTGCTAGCGGTCCTAGCGATTGCTCTCATGCTCGGTCTCGATTTGTCTTGCTTGTCTCTCGCTTGATCTGCACTGGCTCACTTGCACGACTACAATACTCAGTCCTTGTCTCGCTGTAAACGCGGCGAGGCAAAGTGTAAGGCTAAGGCATTTTGGCGAATGGCCGCATAAACCACTTCTGGATCACTCCGCAACTCCTGCCATGGTATTGGCGGTCAATGCTGCCTCCAGTGTGCAACAGCCTAGGTGCAGCAAGCAAGCAAACACATGACACCAGTCCTTGCCAACATACTTGAGCGCATATCCTGCACTTGAAACTGCAGCAAGCGCCACCTCTTTGTCTTTTCTGAACCGTTCCTCTGCTGCTGCACAAGCTGAATTCCGACCATCTGGTGTCAACAAACCGGGAGGGCAGGGTGCCAATACAATTGCAACCCGAGAGGCTGGTGCCCACTGCAGCGCAATGCCATTGGCGGAAACAGCAGCTAATGCAACCTTTCAGGATCTTTCAGAAATGTCAAGTTGTCGCTGCAACTTCTCCAGGACAGTGACCGTGCCTCAAGCGGATTTCCACCTCCTGCATGTTATCCAAATGCTCCAAGCCCAGCCTCACGGTTCTGGCGATCCAGATCGTCAAGGCCGGCAAGCGCGGAGCTGCGAGCCGACACACGTGCAACCAGGCACGCTTGACGAGCAGACCTGTCCTTGCCATGTACACGAATCAAACGCAATGTCTACACTCTCTGAGATATTGTTTGTCCTGCAGCTCCACACCAGAGAGCCGGGAGCGGAAGCACAGAAGCTAAGATGCTGAAACCAGGACAGACCACGAGTCCTCCAATCCGCGAGGGATTGGCGGCAGAATTCCATGCATCACTCCGCATACGCGCGGAACACAGGTCTGCACATCGTTGACGTTCGTTCATTCTGCAATGCTCAGTCTCCTCTACTAACTAAAAACCCGATATGCACCCATGCTGGCATGATGGTATTGTTGGTGCATCAAACTCGGAATTCATGTGGGCAATTCTGCAAACTTACATACATGCGGTATGACATACAGCACTTCACATGCTCTGCAATGTGGTTCGCACATTGGCTGCTCGCAAATCCTTTGTTGGGCTATGCTGTGCTAGTGGCTGAAGGATGCCGAAAAATACCACTTTCAGTGTTGTTTATTTCAATAGCTGCGGAAGCCGTATATACACTTGGGATGGAGGCATTTCTTGTTGCCAAGCCTGTTTGTGATTTGTGTGAAGTCCCAACGTGTGTTCCGTAGGGGCTTCATCAAACGCTAACCATGGCAACATCTACCACACCATATGGGTGTTTTGCATTTCAAGGGATCTACGGGGGAAGCACATGGCAACATTACACGCTTGTTTAGCAACACAAGATTAGCAATCAAAACTGCATAGAGCAAGGGGAATACAAGCTCTTCAGCACCAACAACTTTACAAAAAACAAATCAAGGCGGCCTCAACTTTGCCAACAATCACGAAAGTCCGCATGTGTGCAGTCTGGTGACTTTTCCCAATTGTCAGAGCTTAATGGTGACAACCAAATTAGAATGAAGCCGCCTAAATGCCGATATGTCCACAAGCCCACGCAAACCCGTTCAAAAACATCTGAATGAACCAGTGTAACCTCAGTGATTATAATCCTGCTTTTGAGCATCATCATATTGGAACAAAATGACCTGGATCCCGTCATTCTCACCCGCCCATTCCCCGATGAATTTGGTGTGGAACTTACGAAAGATTTAATTGTATCCGAAAGAACCCTCGCATTAGATCCGGAGGATCATAAACCAAAACTATGCAAACGAAGGGAGGAAGGGAACATGTTGGTGTGTGTTGCAATCGCCGATTGTTTTGGATTGCACGGCCCGTGACACAAAGTGCGTCTGAACAATGGCAGGTTGGGTAACTGATCTGATCAGCCCTCCGGTAAAACACAATGGCCATTACGAAATGAAAACATCAAAAGGGGGCATGGGTGGAACACTAAAACTCCTCAAAGGGCTGAATGTTCCACCTTCCCATTTGACCCCAAAGATGTCACGTGAAACTAATGTATCAAACATGCTGCAAGAATTGCCTGCCAGTAAAATTGCAAGTACAAACATGAAAATTCTTCCGAACAAACTTGGACAAATTGTCCAACCACGCAGGCCCAAAAATAACATGTGAACTGGAATGGCTGAATGTTTGACTGAAGCCCATGTGTCGCCATTCTTTGCCTTCTTAGGCAGAGTCCAAAACAAACTGACAGAATGTCCATATGGCGTGTAACACAAGCAGACATGTTGAGCTCATGGAGCTGGAGAGAGTCTCGACCGCGCGGTCGCTTCTTGCAGAGGCAGGACTGTGTGGTCTCAGCGCGAAACACGGAGGCCAGAGTTTGAGCTAGCTGGAGAAGATGCGAAATCTCCACTAAAGTCTTTTAACTTGGAACTTCTTCCAGCAGTGCAAGACGGAAACAAGTAAGACTACGGAATAAGCGTGACCAGAAAGCACAGGCAAAGAGAAAGAGGCTGCAGCCACGCTGGAGAAGAGCTTATTAACTTCGATCTAGTAGAAGTGTTCGAGCTTGCGGGCATGGCAAAGACTAGGATTTTGCGTTCCAGGCAACTGCATGCCATCTGGAGTCAGGCTAGCGCGAGGGTCTCAAAACAGGCTGTGACTTTTTTTGGCGTCTTTGTGAAGCTAAGGCCCGATGGACTAGATCTGGAAGAACCAGACGTCCGTTAGCGGATCTTGGAACCTCTTACACCCTGAAAGAACTTGAAAGGCTTCAAGGTAGGCTGAATGGGAACTTCAAGGGCTTTAAGAGGAGCTGAAGGGGAACTCTAAGGGCTTGAAGCGGGGCTTCAATTGAAGGGCTTGAAGAGGGCTTCAAGGGCTCGGAAACAAATCGTTTGGTCCGTTTCACTTTCCAAACTAGGCTTGTACCCAAGTAAAACCTTTGTATCAGATGCACTGCTGTCGCTCAAATACGAGAAGTCGTACGAGCGGTTTTTTTCTAGCGGGATGAATAAAAACCAAAAATGCTTCTAAACATCCCGTTCGAGGGTGAAAAGCCCAAAGGTACTGGCAAGATTTTGCAAGAATGCAGGTCACGATTGAAAGGAAAACCCTAAACCCCTCTCTCAACGCGCGGATGACCAGGTGACTGATCCACAGAAGAGTTCATAGACCACTAGTCAACCCTTCGGGGGCTCTCGTCAGCAATCGGCGTCTCAGGTGGGTTCTAAAGCTTGGAATTCGGCCTGTGAGCAACTCTGTGAAAGACACGTTGCTAGAAGGGTTCTCGATCCATACGCTGCCTTAAGAGAAGTAATCTTGAACGTACAATTGGAATGCTTGGAGAGTTGTGCAAATCCGTATGCAACGGAGCCATCAAGTTTATAAACAGTGAAATGCTGGTAAAGGCCATTTCTGGCGCACACAGAGACAAACTTGCAAAGAACTTCTTGAAGGGGACTGGGAGGGATTTCCTTCGAGCGACTGAAGATAGCTTGAAGCTTGAAGCCGACCTTCGTGACCGCTGGTGCGCAAGACTGGTCTAAGGCCCTAAGAAATGGCTACATGCAAGAAATGGAATGTTCTAGATCAGTTTCTCAAGTTTACTTCAGTTCTCCGCTTCAAGCCTTCTTCGAGCTCTTGAAGCTTCTCTTCAATGGAGAAAGGTTGGTTGTGGTGGACTTTCAGTTTCTGGCAATGCCCACATGGGTTTTGGTGTTGTCTTGGCCATATGATACTTTTCATCTAACTGTTGCTGATAGGGTCAGTGGCTGGTTTTCGGTTGTGTGCCAGCCTTCCAGCACTCTGTCACTGGATCCGTGGTGATCTGGGACCGTGGCGCCGACTGTGTCGCAGTGCTGTGCAAGGTTCATTCAATTCAAAACGGGCAGGTGTGACGCCTTTGCAGCCTTCTGCCTTGACTTGCGTGACAGTTCCAGCAAATCGAACGTTCCGTTGCTTTTCTTATTTGCAGGCGTCGTGTTTGGCCGATCTGGAGTAAATCAGATTTTCGGAAGTCAAATGTTTTGTGGCAACACCTTGCTCTTGCTCATTCAAATTCTTCAGGACCGTTCTTACAAGTGGTGCTTATAAAAATAACGAGATCATCAGTCTGCCTGGTTTGCCACTCAGAGGTTGCCATCAGGTTGCAAGGCCTTCCGGACATTCGGTTTCAGACACAGGTCTACTGTAAGTGGTCAAGTCGATCTTGGTTTATGTTTTGCAGAGTTCACGTTGCCGTTTAGAACGTCTCCCGATTTAACCTGCAGATTCGGAGGATCCTGAGCGGATCGACTCCGACAGGTCAGCAGGAGTCAGCTTCCTTCGCGAGATTTAGAGAGATGCTTCAGTCGTCGGCTCAGGCATTAGCTTGGAGAAACCTATCAGTTTTGTTTTGTCATGCTGCGTGTAGCAGACTGTCAGCGTGCGCGAAATCGGGCTGTCAGTGTGTGTCAAACTTCAGCTTCATGCCACACTTTCACTTTGGAAGGATGGGTGCGGGGACCTCCCCTGTCAAACACGGCCAGGCACTTTCAGGCGCTGTCAGTTTGTCAGGCTTTCTCGCTCTTATCATTTCGTGTCAGTTTCGGTCAGCGTTGAACTTGTCTGATCACACGTTCTTGATTTGACAGGTTTGAACAATATGCTTGTGCGTCCGAGGGCGCCGTGACATGCAGTCAGTTATTTGGAACAATATGCGTGTGCTGTCTGAGTCCAGGTTGCACTGATTTGCAATCAGTTCCGCTTTTGTCAGTGTGGATTCCATTCCCGGCTGGGGAGGATCTCAGTGTCAGAGGTCTACGGGCCGAAAAGACTCAATGATTCAGAGGCCAAACGGCCGATCAGCCATATGTCCGATTTCAGACATTTGAGACCTTCGGGTCGATCAGATCCCATCAGGGAGATCAGTTCATGTGCGTCGGTGCTGGCCAACTCGGGCTTTCCGAGGGTTCTCGGAAGGTCAACTTCATTTCAGCATTTCAGTCAGGTGAGTGGGACTGGATCCCGTGTCAGAACATCGGACTCTCTGCTTTCAGATGTCAGTTCTCAAGAGCTGAGAGCATGTGCTCATGCTGTCAGGTGGATCTCGGACCCCTCATGTCAGATCGATCTGCCCGCTTTGGCCCCTTGACTTTGGATTTGGCGAAGAGTTTCCTTCGACATTCTGATAAAGGGCACGAGCCGGCAACTCAGATATTTTGTACCTATTTCATTTTGCCTTTAAGCGCATCGTGCTTGAGCACTGAGTGTAAGATGTGACCTTGGGACGCCTCCTGTCAAAACAGTTCACACGTTCACTCGTGCATTCTGATTGCATTCCAAGTGAAACTTTTGTGGCGTCAGTGGTTGACACCTTTGCTATGAATGACTTTTCTTTGCCCGCTCAGAAACATCTACATTTTACATGTTGATTGCCGACTGGACCTTCTCCGTCTTCGATGGGGGGTGGCCAGTGTTGTCACCCTTCAGCTATGGATCCATGGTGACCTAGGGCAAGGTTGAGCGTGGTGGTGACTGCAGTGGTGTAACATCAGCTGAGGATGGATCAATGGATCGCTTTTGCGGTGGACAGCGCTGACCATGGTGGCGACAGCGTGGTGGCGACAGCAGTGCGCTGCAAGATCTGCCGAAGATGGATCGCTGCAGATTAAGACCGTGGTGGCGACAGCATGATGGCGACAGCAGTGCGTTGCAACGAGGATGGGCGACAGCGTGGTGGTGAGAGCAGTGCGTTGCAAGATCAACCGAAGATGGATCGCTGCAGCTTAAGACCATGGCGGCGACAGCAATGGATCGCTTTTGCGGTGGGCAGCGCTGACCATGGTGGCGACAGCGTGGTGGAACAGTTTTGGGGCTACTTCTGGACGGCCTTCGGGTTACTTTGCAATGCAACGCATTCGGGCGGACTTGGAACAGCTTTGGGGCTGCTGTCGGGCGCCCTTCGGGCCACTTGGAATGCACTCCGGGCCTGCCGTGGAACAGTTTTGGGGCTACTTCTGGACGGTCTTCGGGTTACTTTGCAATGCATTCGGCCATGCCTTGGAACAGGTTTGGAACTGCTCTTAGGCGGCTTTCAGGCGACTTTGCAATGCATGCGGGCCTGCCTTAAATTCTCGATCCCTTGGAACACAAATGGATGACGTACGAAGAGCCAATTTCCACGCCCGTCCAACACTTTTCCGCAAGACTCCAGACCCTTTTCGGGCGACCTTCGTCGGGCCACTTTGGAGCGCACTCCGGGCTGGAACAGTTTGGGGCTGCTTCCCGGTTACTTTACCATGTCTTGGAACAGGTTTGAAACTGCGTTTAGGCGGCTTTTCGGGCGACTTTGCAATGCACGCGGGCCTTAAATTCTCCATCCCGGATCAGAATTAGCGTTCGTAAATACAAAAGCGAACTTGGAAATGGATGACGTACGAAGAGCTTATTACCACACCCGTCCTTCCTTCTTATGCAAGGAGCAGCGAATTCATAAGCGTTATCCACGAAAAAATTCGGCTTTGTGAGATTCCAAAGCATGTTTTCCTTCCAAAAACCGATTTCCATGCCCATCATGCGCTGCTCTCGACCCTTGTTATACTTTAAAACCTATGCAGCCAACA
>CAJNIZ010018813.1:4967-26058 GCA_905231905.1 Symbiodinium pilosum
GTTGCTGTTGCTGCTGTTGTTGCTGCTGTTGCTGTTGCTGCTGCAGTTGCTGTTGCTGCTGTTGGTGCTGCTGCTGCTGCTGCTGCTGCTGCTGCTGCTGCTGCTGCTGCTGCGGCTGCGGCTGCGGCTGCGGCTGCTGCTGCTGCTGCGGCTGCGGCTGCGGCTGCGGCTGCGGCTGCTGCTGCTGCTGCTGTCGTCGTCGTCGTCGTCGTTGTTGTTGTTGGCAGAAGCGTGCCTGATCCATTTGGAGCTTGCGGCTTCAATTAGATCTCCTTCTCCAAAGTTCCTTAACCCAAGGCAATGTTGCCGCAGTTTGCTGACGAATTTTGTAATAGACCAGGCCACTTGATGGAATCAGATGCCAACTTAGCAGCGGCAGACATACTGAGCAGCTGCACCTCCCCCCTCAGAGCTCCCTGCCAACCCTAGCATTTGAGCAGGGTGAGGCAGCCTGCTGAACGAGCATCCGCATAAATGGCTTTGCTTGCGGGGTTTCCGTGTTTCTGCTTAGATAAGGAAGGATCTTGGAGGTGTGAATTTCATCATCTCCAAAATCCCGAGCTCAAGCTAACATGAAACTTTACAGCCAGAGGCCTGCAGCTTTGCTTTGAACCTCTTCATTTCTATACTCACTATATCTCACGATTAATTATGCTACTTGCAGGTCAGCGCAATTGAATTCAACCCTGAGCCTTTACAGCATAGCCACGAACCACATGTATGTACTACGCAACAAATTGAGGACGTAAAGGGGCCTGGCAATTGGACATGGTGATAGTCAAATTCATCCCATGTTCAGGTTTGTGCGGCCCACGGTGTTCCTCGGTGTCCCACGCGTCTACGAGAAGATGCAGAGCAGGATGATGGCCGTCGCATCGACAATCACAGGCATCCGGCAACCAGCAGGGCAAATCAAGAGTGTGTCAAACAAAAACTGTGGAAACCGTTTGGGAGTTCACTTGGTTCCATGCACCATGCCAACATCCCCAGATTTCCGCTCTCTTGCATCAGGCTTCAGGGCTACTCCTGAATCATCGAGGTTCCTCGTACAACATGGCAAGACATGTAAATGTAAGTGACCATGTCAAGCCACGCTTTGGAAGCGTGGGCGGAGATACTTCAGTCCGAGTGCGCACTTAGATGTGCAGACATCATGTCCGCAAATGGATGTCTGCGAAATTCATGAGTTGGGCTGGCGAGGTGTCAAGAAGTCCATCGCCACTTGGGCAAAGGGCAAGGGCTTGGAATACTGCCGAAATCAACAGGCGCTGGGTGCAGCCTGTTCGATGTTGATCACCGTGTCACAGCACTGAGCATAATTGTTTGTTTTCTGCTTACGTTTGTCAATGCCACAGTGCAGGGATGCCGGTTTCTTTTTTGACCAGTAGCTGTGCAGTGCACGCTGCGCTTCATCTAGACATGGCTTAAACAAGAAGAGCCGCGCGTTTCTGAAATGTTCGGTTTTGTCATTGCAGCCGCAGCCAGGCTGGCGGTTCAAGGGCTAAGCCGCTCTTTCACTCCATTGCAGCCTGAGCCTCAGACGGTGGCAAGAATGAAAGAAGACCAAGACAAGTTTCCGTACAGTATCGATGGACCAACCTTCGCCAAGGACAAAGTTATTCTCTCCAAAGCTCGCGATGCACTTGGTTTGGATCAGTGCAAAGTCTTCATTGTAGGCGGGCCGGGAGCTTCCGAAGTTCTGAGTTTTGAGCACTACCGCGCTACAAAGCTTTTTATAGCGTCTCCACAACTTGACGATGTAAAATTGAGCACAAGGGCAGAGCAGGCCATGCTGGCAACTGATGTTTCATCCTTCTTGACCCGAACTCTCCATTGAAAGCGTGTTTGCTAGAGGTGCTGCCCCGATCTCAGCCGACACACTCGAGTACTTCGGCCAGCTCGGCATGATGATCCAGAATGTCCCCTGGCCGACATCATATGGGCGCTAGTCCAGGATGCAGCTTTATGGCTGTTGGGGGTGCGCTGCCATGCCCGCAGCCTGTGTCTGACACGTTCGACTTCCAGTCGATTTGAATACAGGCGCGTGTGTTCACATTCGCTCTTTCATTCTTGCGGACAGCAGAATCCTTGTAACTGGGACGCTAGCCGCTATGGCGTACTGAGGTTTATGGCATGAGCGAGTCATCCGGGCTGACCACACTCTGCATGCCATCATGGAATGCCTTTGGCACAGTGGGTCAGGCACCTGCGGCCTGAGCTTACGTGGTATCAACTGTTTGAGCCATGCCTCTCCGCTTCACAAGGGTTGGCTACCACTCTTCCATTCAAGATGTGCGCTCTACAAGGTCGTAACTCAATAAGGCACTATGCCCTTCACCTTGACATGATGAGTCTGAACCATCCAAGAGTGGCGTAGGCACTACCTGGCATCGAAGTCAAGTGTTTCAAGACTGGGCCAAGCGGAGAGAACGTGGAGGCGCGGACGACCCAACGGCCCCTTTGTTTTGCCTGCTTTCTCTTGCTTGCGGACGCTGAATTGGAGTGCAGCTGGTTGAGCCGCTACAAAGAGTGCTTCATTTGTTGGCTGATGCGCTTCCAGACCTGTCATCCGTAGCTTCAGCCTGCAGGTCCCTCGATGTCAGCCTGGTGCCAAAGTCGTGCCTCATGCGTGTATTGAGAGAACGCGAGCACGTGCATTCATCTAAGAAGGTGCAGGATGTTGGGTATGTGCAGATTCTTTCGCTGTAAGGACCCATTTCAAAGACGGTTTTTGCTGGTCAGGGTGGGTTGTCGTGACAAGTAAGACACTTGAGCGCGGCTATGGCCAGGTGCCGGAAGACTGCCAGGGTATCTCGGCCGCAACAGCTATAATGCTAGACAATGCATTCACTGCCAATCATCAGCAGCATGGCTAAAGCAACGCGCGTATTCATATACATGCGCGTTCAATATACATCACCAACCACAAAATGTCTAAAAGCGTAGCAATTTGAGAGGATTTGAGAATAACCCAAACAGCCTTTGATTCCTCGTCTCTCGGAGGCAAGGGCTGTTGGTTACGATGCGCCCATGGCTGAGGTGAGATCTGCTTCCGCCCGCAGCTCAGGAAGCCTATCATCTTTAGGTTTTCGAAACCTTGATGAAGTCCAGTTTCCTCGCAGACGCCAGCATGATGACATGATGCAGAGGCGGCCGGCACATCATGAGTGGCTATATGGCTAACCCCAGGCAGGGCTTCGTTACCACCGGGGCATGCGCAGGATTGTCTGGTGATTCCTCGTTCAGTGCTAGCTAGACCGCTAAACCACTGAAGAAGGAGACATGTCAAAAGTTGGGCCGCTGCTGGCAGGTTTGGTGAAGCTCACATCAAGGCGTGACAGATTCTGCTCTTTGCTCCTGGTAATTGGCTTCCGCCCACTGGCTATGCTTTCCAACGCATAAGACTAAATTTGACAGCACAACATTCCACGTGTGCAGATGTACCTAGGTATGCATCTCTCTCAATATGGGGAGATTGCATGCGCTGTGAGGATGTTAAGTCCTCAGCTCCATAGCAGGAGATACGGGAAAAGAACGCAAGCACCATCGACAAGGATGGATGGCTGCACAGCGGCGACAAGGCCAAGCGGTCATCATTCTGCTTTTCTGGAGTCCGTAGCTCCCCAACATGCCCGACCGCTGGCTGTTGCTTCTGCTACATTGGTTTCTTGTGTTCTTGTTGCAACGCAATCTTCCAGCAGCTGCATTTTAATCGCTTGGCGCAAGAGCCAGGACTGCGTAGAATTCATGCATTGCAGAAGCCCACGCGGGTCCAGGGCTGTATGGACAGCAACGGCGTTGTGCGCATCACCGGTCGTTACAAGGAGCTCATCATTGGAGCAGGCAGATCTTGAAGCAGAAGACATGCGTGTAATTTGACACTGCTTTGGCCCAGCCCCCTCACAATTGAAATTAATTACTGGTGGGTGAAAAGAAGGAACGCCCCCTTCGGTTTGATAAAGCTTTGGGATCGGCTTGAGGCGAATCATATTGACATAGTTAAAAGATGTTAAAAGTTACAAAAAGGCCTTGCGCAGTAAAGATCCCAGAGAGTGGGAAAAGAAACGCACCATTTCAATGAGTTCAACATCACTAGAGCACGTCATTCGGAACTCAGACCTGTAGCCATGTAAGTCTCACGTTTGCTCCCAGGCGGCGAGAACATCGCACCCGTGCCAGTTGAGGACCTTGGGTACCTGCTGCGGACAAGCTTGGGCTATTCTGGTCCATAGGGATAGCTTCAGGACAAGGTGAAGCAGATGGCACCAGCCCTCTCAAACGCTCCGGGCCCAGCAAAAGCTGTCACGGTTTCCCATAGACCTGTTAATGTAGATATCAAAAAGGGTCCATCTATGATCCAAGACTGGTGTAGAAATAAATTGGGGCTCCGCAAGCAGCAGCCGTAAAGTCCCAACCCGGAGAGTCAGCACTGCGTCAGGTCATGATGGTTGGCGACAACCGACGCTTCAACATTGCTTTGGTGACGCTGCTGGCGGAGGCTATCGGCAAGCGTCACTTTGTCGAAACACAAGACTTCAAGTGTAAACTTTAGCGGTGAGGCGCCCTTCAGCCGGCTAGCTCTCACTGTTTGCCTCAGACTTTACTGTAGGGCTTTGCAAGGTGAATGATGCAATATGATGCCGAATGCAACTGGGTTGATCTTCCCTCGGTCTGACAGGGCGCCACAGGCGAACTCCCAGGAGGTGACAGCCTCACCGGAGCAGCGCTTGAGGTGGCAGGGCACACACGCATTTGGATGCGCCATGCGTGCCTCTTGTTACATCCCGTACCTCCTTGTCCGCAGCGCTGAATCATGCAGCGAGGACATGGCAGGCCCTACTTAGCTAAGAGCAAAAAGCAAGTAATTCCTCACGACTGCTCTTGACCATTTTGTGCTAACAGAATCAACTACTGAGGATTTGCATTTTCCGCTTCCAGAAAGCCTTGCAGGTGAACCCAGCTGTGAAGACCATCTCTGAAGCGGTGAAGGACACCTGCGTTTCCAGCTGGAGAAGATTTTCGCACGGGGGTCATCACGGTACTTCAACAGGACCCTGTGTGGCAGAAGTACATTCAGGATGCTATTGACGCAGCCAACTCTGATACGCAACTTGGTTTGCACGATCAAAGCAGAAGACGGCAAGCCTGGCAGAGGTACAGCTCAATGCAATACAAGTGGTAGCTTGAAGAATTGTTTCGGCCAACAGCCAAAAAATCAGCAACAAGAGCGGCAACAAGGGCATGGACCCTATTGTATGGCCCGTCGCATGGAACACATCGCATGCCTGCAGGTGTTCGTGCCTTGCAGTAAATCTTGTTCGGGCAAGAAAGCTTCTTTCCAATTTTTGTCAGGAAGCAGCAAGAATCTAGCTTTTGGCTATTGCAGCTAAGGAGTGCAAAATAGGCTCAGGAAGCCCTGCATGCATGCGAAGCTAGCGATTAAGGACTGTTTGCCAAAACAACAACTGGAAGATACAGAAGTTCGCCATCGCTCCCCGAGATTTTTCGGTGGAGACAGGCCGGATGTAGCCTACGACCTCTACTCCATGCAGATGTGGGAGTACCTTTGAGTTTCCTGCGAGGAGAATTCACGCCGACAATGAAGCTTAAGCGGTCTGTGACTGAGGAGACGTGGGTGAAGAAGTGCCGACCTTCAAATGGCCGGGTTTCGCGATGTTTCGCATGCTTGTGCTGAACATTGTTAGAAGAAGCCCTGCATTTGAATCCTATTTAAAGAACGTGGAGCATGCATCCGTTGCACCCAACCCCAGAAAGTCCTTTGATTTCCACAAGCCCTACTTAGAGCCCTGACAAGAGGAGATGTGGAAAGACCTGATTGACCCGCTCTACAGCTGATGCCTTTCGCCAAAGTCTAGCTTCCGGGGATTGATGGCCAGCTTGCTCTTATTTGCATTTGGTTGCTGAGGTGCACATAGCGCTCAGATTGCCACCTGTGATGAACCCATCGCTCTGCGACGAAAAATGCGTGGCTGCAAGTTTGCGGGTGCAATCGCTTTTGTACTTGGTTGACGGGCCCGCAGCAGGAAGCTGCTAATTTTTTGCAGGGTCACAAGGGATTTCTTGGGTAAGAGACCTTTATCCAAGCAGCAGCGTGGGAGAAGCGTCGGGGAGCTAAGCTGCAGCCGAAGGAAAAACAGGATGTTTTCATTTCCGGCGTGGAGTTCTTATGGGTTCTTAGAGGGGTCGTGGTGAAGGGTCCCAGATTAGCTGGAAGGCTTCGGCTAGATTGCCTGGAAACTGGAGCCGGTAATTGAATGTAACTGCAATATGACAGCCCCCAAAAAAACTAGTTTGTTTGTTGAGGTTCACACACTGCGTTGCTGCTGAATCAAGCTTGGACAGCTACGTAGAGGCGTGCGTCAGCAATTTTCCATTGCGACCATGAAGCTTTCTTTCATCCTTCTGACAGTGATGACAGCCCCGGCCTCAGCACAACCTGTTTAACCTGCTTAGTCAGAACCCTGCAGACTGAGAGTGACTGCACATAGGCGGTGGTGGATGTGGGGGCCTCAAGCGGGTTTCATGTAATAAATTTCACGGAGTGCAGTTCTAGGCTACGTTGCATGGACTTTAGCTTGCCTTTTCCAGGGCCGCAACCTTCGCGGCCAGCCATTTGATCTTGTAGATATGCACGGGACTTAGCTGACATGGGCACGCTCAGCTAATCTCACGCATGAATCGGCCTTGGCAGGGTGAAGGACAGCTTCGCAAATTTGGCAGCTCCGGCTGTTTTAAAGAGTCACTCTCGGATTGCCAGCACTGTACTGATCCGGCAGGCACATGCTGCGGCAACAGGGGCAGACATCGAAGGGAGCAACGGAGGCATGGCTTTTGCAGGTGGAGTGAAAGAGGTGAGCTCTGAGGCTCTCAGTTCCTTACTGGTTCTTAGTAGGGAATAACAATATATCATCTCTGTATAATATATTCCTCACTCCCTACGAAGAACCAGTAAGATGTCATAGCACCAGGCGCGCCGAGAGCCGCCTTCAATACCACGGCGAGTGGTGAACATTTGGTGGAGGAGTTTTGGGCTGGGGCAAAGTCAGGAGCCGTTTCGTAAGGTTTCTACACATTTTCAAAGGAGCTCTTGAGCCACAAGAAGCTCACTCAGGAGGCGGGGTGCCAGCTGCTTTTCGCTGCAATGTTCACATTAGAGAACGTCAGTGTGAATGCTTGCTGCGGCTTCTTAACCTCTGATCAAATCAGAGCTGGGCAGCGTAAGCCCAAGCATGTGAACAGATGAAAGCTTCCAAAAAGCAGTTTCCTGCAGCAAAAAAAACAGCTACGGTACAGCATCCCACCCTCAGATCAGCCAGCTGACCAGGTACGCCTGCAGCCCAAAACCTTCGGTTTAATCCGTTCGGGCCGCATCTATGATATCTACCTGAAGGCACTGTTGCTGCAAGTAAATGTCAGGTCTCGGTCTCACAGTTAGCAAGTTATACTCTCAAATTGGAAGTGCTTGGTCCTCCCACACCTCACGCAGGACGCCCAAGTCGGCGATGGAACCCACGTCTTGACTGAGGCCACTGAGTATTGGGCTGTCATTCTGAATTCGGTACATCAGGTCAGGTCTGAACACAGGGGTCAGTACGCTCACCGCATGGATGATTGTCATTGATAGGAAGGCAGCCGAGATCTCTAAAAAACTGAGACGGCTTCAAAACCAAGACCCTGCAGCGCAAGCTTGGCCACAAAGCTTGTCCCCTAATCAGCTCCCGCCTTCAGGATGGCGAGGTCAGCTTTGTCACGGCCTTGGAGAGAGCCAGATGCAGCGATGTTACGATCTTTGAAGTTTGCAAAGCCTAAATTTGCTCCTTTGCCACCTCGGGAAGTGTTGCTTTGACGCCTTGATGCTACTGGTACGGCTGAAGACGTCGTAGTCTGTCAGTTGCCACGTGTGTAGATGTTGCCTGATGTTGTCATACTCAAGATTGGGACACCGCGCAAGTTATGGCGCTCGGAATTGGCCGAATGCAAGGTGGTGAAAGATTTAAGCGTCGAAGTGTGCTGCTCAGACGTTCTTATCATTTGGCAGCCGTCCAAGTTTGGACTGCTGAATGTGCCACGACGCATCCTGTCCAGCATCAGGTCTCCTGCAAGTATGACCTGCGGCTTACAACCTTTGACTACGGTGAGTCCATGCCTCGGTTGCTCAGATGGAGCTGACATTGCGTCTATGGACAAAGTTCCCCAACATGACTCCAAGGAGTGGCGAAGTCAAAGCGCGCTTGTACCATCCTCAGCCTGTGAGCAGTTGAAATGTTGAAAGTCAGGCAAGTCACCGCTTGCATAGAGCCTTCACTCGTTGACGGCCACATGGTGAGCCACCAGATGCCAAGGCATGGCAAGGCAATGACGCTCAGCTTCCCCACCAAGGGGAGCGGCACTGGAGGCTGCATCTTTGACAAGGGTGCGACGCCAAGCTCAGGAAGGATCGCCTGTCATCATTGCTGCTGATGCTTCGTAGGTGTCAGTCCGATTTCACGTGGCATACGAGCTATAGTCGAAACTTCACCCGTATATAGAGGACTATTATCGGGGTTATTGAGGGAGATACTGGGAGTTTAGACTACATGGCTCATATGGCTAGCAAAATGTCCGATGATGTTATGACTCGCGCACGACATCAGGCCTAGACCTCGAAATAATCAATGTGGCGACCTCAGATTGTGTACCTCTTACATCCCATTACAATATATTACAATCAAGGGGTTTAGGGTTCAGGCCAGGTTTTGACTTCATGCTAAGTGAAACTGTTGGGATGCTCTTGCAGTTTTAACTAGAAAGCTGTGAAGCTTTTCATCTCACCTACAGCACAAGGGGGCCAATGCTACTGTACGAACCATAGATAATCATGAGTCTTTCTCTGCGGGTGAGAGGCGGAGGATACAATCCGCGCGAGGAATCCGCGCGATCCTCGCAAATAGAATGCATGGTCTGAAATGTCGTAGTCCTATCTATCCAGATGCAGCGATTGACTGTGTCTGTGAGGTATGCGGGTTCCTATGGAAACCCGATTGCAAGGGTTCCGCTTTCTTTGAAGTTCTTTTGTCAGGCCACGAGCTCCCGAGATGCTTTCAACGCGGCTCGGCTTGCAAAGAGTTTGCGAGATTTGGGCCTGATGCCTTCCCGAACATGGTAGACAGGCTTGCTACTAGCTGCGGGTTTTGAGAGCAGCGATAGGAACTGGGAAGCAGTACCGTGCATAAACGTCTTCCACCGCCCTTTCAAGCTCGCGTCGTCCGAATTTTTCGTGAAGTCAGGTGGCTATCCTTGATCTGTTGCCACTGGCTTAGAGGTGCTTGTCAGTCCAGGTCGGCATTAGCGGGGGCCAGCCGTGTGTAGTCAGTGAACCACAGCACAATTGCAGAAGTCCTGTCAAATGTTGCAAACAAGGAATAGTCATTACCCTGATCTTCATTTGCTTGAGGCGCAACAATGCCCTGGAACTGCGAACAGAAATCGTACAAGAGATGGAGGCTGAACACGGTCGAAGAGCTGGAAACGATATGCAAAGCTAGTCAGTGTAAGTCACGCCGATGTAACAGAGACTGTTCGGGCATAGCATTGGGCCAGTGAGCCGAGGGTCTTCCACGGCCATGACACGTGCGACACATAAGCCAACAGGGAGGGAGTCACAAAAAGGAGTGTGCTGAGACAATCTTACATCTCAGATCTGATAATTTGATGTTGAATTGAAATCATTTGGACAGGACGGACTCTGCCGCAGCCTCCTGGAGCCACGGGCCATGCAGCAGAGATCTTGGCAGCTGTCAGGGATTGCAGCTGTTGCTAATGGCGGCCCCCTTGGGTTTTTCGACCGTGGCCCGTTTTTGCATGAAAAATCCACCCCCAGGGCCAATACTGATTGCAATTGTTCAAGGCAGCTACAGTAAGGGATCATGACGTGCAGTGGGAGGATCGAGCAACTTCCGTTCTCAGCAATAAGCCTATACACAGCAGGGCCATGGGTAGCTGTGGATATGAAGAATACTCTTGTAATTGTTCCTAGGTCACCACTAGTGGTTGTAAAAATACGCGAAGCCTCAGAGGGTAGCCCGCTCCCAGGCCAGCTGCGTACCGTCAACCTTTGGTTCAGTTGGCAGCTGAGTTCATGCTTCTTTCCTTGCGCTCTGGTACTGTTAGGGCCGTTATGGAGGAAAGCAAATTATAAGCTTCAGACGCATAGCTGATGAGGAAGTCCGTGTCCAAACGGGCTGTAAGAGCGTTGGGCCAAAACTGCCAATAATGCGAAAGGATGCGATGGGTCTAGCACCTTGCTTCGCATAGTGCTCAGGGGAGAGTCAATGTGGCCACTGGTCATAGGCCGCCCTGCAGGGTTTTCTGCCACATGGCCGCCATGCAGGACGCGTATGATTTCAGCCCTTGTGCAAAGCTAGATAAACAACATGACATAGCAGAGGGCCAACACATGTAGCAGAAGTGCTGGCTGGACATATCGTTGTCTGGGACTTTGCTAGGTAAGTTAAAGCTTGATGCTTACGCCAGGCTTCATTTTCTTGTCCATTGCGCTTCTTTGCGGTGCCTTCGTGATTGGTCGGCAAACCGTCCACCTCGAAACTCGGATCTGGTTGGTCCAGGGCGTGCACCTTGAAGATGTCGAGGAGTCTGGCAAGGTGAGTTTCTAGCGTTCTTAACTGTAGCGCGCGTACATGACGAGCATTTGGCGCTTTTTTTTGTGCTGACGACGGTACGAGTCCTGAGAGTTAGGCAAGGGTGCCGGGCATAGCAACATAGCAATGCATTCTCCTTCAATCCCGATGTGCAGGCAGACCACCATGCTGGCAGACATCTTGGCCATCTCATAAACTGATGCCTTTATGCATCTGCATGCTCATTTACTTTCAGCATCTGACGGCATTGATAACTAGACAACCAAGCGGCCAAGATGTGATGTCTACACACAAGGCAGTTACCGTGACCAGCTGATCAGCAGCCTTCAAACCCTTCAAACCGCTGCACATCTCAGGGCCTATGCACCTGCCTCCAGCGCTGCAATTGCTGCTTTGGCCAATCTTCCACATACTCGGCGCCAGGCCAGTTGCATGAGATCAGAGTCGGAAAGGCTAGGGCTAGGATATGTGGCAAAGACTACAGCTGCTTATTGGATTTTTACCTGGGCAGGCAAATGGGTGTTTGCAAGAATGTTATGCAGTGGTCCACGTTAATGAAATTCTGCTGGGATCTCACATGTTATCTCTGCAGGCAGGGAGCAACAACGGACCCTCTCTGCAGCAGAGGACCCGTTGGCAAGCATTCAACGCAGACTGAGATCCAGGCAATCAAAACAGATCTTCAATCAGAAGGGCCCCATGGATGCACATACCATTCGCCTATGCTTGCCCCGTGTCAGGAAGGACATACCAGTTCTGGAGAGTCGCACAGTGACATCTCTGACAACCACGCCCGGCTCTTGGAACAGCCTTTGATAAAAGTTGGCCTGCGTTGGAGACAGATTCTTGCCAGGATTTCCTTCAACTCAGCAACGCGATGAGTGGCCGGCATCTCAGCTTGCAGATGCAGTGGCTTCAAGCTGACCTACCTACTAGCAGGCCTTTTTCGCAAATGAACTGCCCACAGTTTCACGCTGCCTCACAAGCTGGCACTCACAAACATGCTAACGAAAAAAGAGGAAAACAAAAAAAAAAAAAAACTTAAAGTCCTGCGCATTTAGTGGCGGCACTGCAGGCGGAGACGGGAACTTGTGTTTAAAATGATGCGGTCGAAAGACTTTCCGCTGCTGGTTTAGGGTTCCTGGTTTAGATTGTCATAATGATTTTGGCGTTCCGTGCTTATGTTTTTTTTTACTATTTCTTCTGCTATCTACAAAGCAGTGCAGTGCCGCCTTTGCTGTTGGCTGCAGCTTCCCAAAAGTGGGTTGCTTGTTTCACCTTAGTTGGCGCGGACTGCGCAGCGCGGACAATGACTGGAGGCAAAACAATGAGCACGTCAGCCACCTGTTACCAAAGAAAGCAGCGCATGTTGACTTCCTATCCACATCGGCTACCACTGCACTGCCACCCATCAAGCGATGCAGACAGGTATCGTGGCGCAGACTAGGTTCCTCACTACGTAAGAGGGAATTAGTTTACAGCTGCCGGAGAAAGTGTGGGCATCACATACCTTGAGACGTTTCTCATCGTAATGTTGGAGCCTCCTCCGCTGCTGTCGGCTGGGACGAGGGTGCCGGCAACCAGGTGCCCTGCTTGGGACTCTCAAGCTTATACGAAGTTGCCAGATTTGGTTGGCTTTCTCACGGCTTCTAGTAGCACGTAGATTGCCAGCAATCTGCAAGTTGGAGAGCGTCATTCGATTCATGAAGGTTTTGGGAGCAGCTGACATCAACGCTTATTGTTTTGCAACAAATCTGGCGAAGTGGGAGCAACACCGAATAGTCACGCAATTGTTCTGTTGCGATACGCTCCAGGCTGCAGGGCAGTCGGCAGGAGGCAAAGGTGATGCTCAGGATGTGTGTGGCAGCCATCCAGTCATCCAGTTGCAATGTCTCCGATCTGTCAGCGGGGAAGTTTCCTTAGCCTACTCCCGTCGTCTATTGTAGGTGCAGCGTTTGGATATGCACATACAGCATGTTCCCATTCTCGTGGAATGATGCCCTGTAGTTTCCACCTTATCTTCTGCACCTGAGCCCGTCAACATGACACTCACTGCTAGGCTGCGCCTGGCTCATGCAGTTGGAAGCCAGTTGGCGCAGAAGCCCCAGAGAAGGCTGAATAACCGGCGCTAAGCGAATCTTGAATCTGAGGAGCTGTAAATGCCGTTTGCGATCAGCATAATCCTTGCTCAATGTTAGACTGGCCGTGCTCGTGGAATGTAGCGAGTCGAGCGGGCTTAAGACGCAGGCTTGGGGACCTACTAGGCCGTCGTTATTATCAGATATTATCAGTACCGCAAGGGTTTTGACCACAAGCAGTGCGCCCGCGTGCCCAGCATCATGGCTTAAGCGGCAGAAGTATGGCAGCTAATTCATCTGCAGCATGCTGCAGCAGTAGAGTCGCTTGAAAGTTGGGAGCCGCGACTGAAGGCACGAACGCCCTTGTGGATACTTTCAGGCCGCTAGCTTGGCAGTTGGCAGCCTTACGCAATGTAGCATGACATGCTGGTTGCATCGCCCTTCGAGTGCCGCCAGTAACTTAGAACATGCTGTTGCACAGGCGGCTGCCTCCTTGGCTTTGCTCAGCGCGCAGTGCGTGGAGGCAGCGGCCTCCAGCTGATGGCAACTGGCTTTCATCAATTGTGTAGCATTCTGGCTTGCAGTGTGTTGCTTTTTCTCTGGTTGCAAGTTCACGCTCTCGCATCAGGTGCTACAGGAAGCAATGCGTTGCGCGGAGGCGTGAGGCCTGGGTGCCCCTGCCTTCTGATCATAAACACATCCTGGACAATCAGCGTGCTGACTCCAACATGGATGTGTAGAGTGCTGGTTTGTGCAGCTGGGGACACGGCGGCGAGTTGACGTCAACATGTGCCAGGTCACGGGTTGCCAGAGCTGCTGGCGCAGTGCAGGTTGCATCTGACTGGAGCACGTATCAAACGCACTTGCTTCGCTACTGATCATTAGCTTGTTAGGTTCTGGAGTTGTGAAGGTCATGAGAGGCAGAGTTTTGCCCGGAGGATTGTAGGGCTGACAAATTTGCTGTGCATTCAATTGCTGTCACGTGTGCTCCAGCCCCTGACAGGAAGGGGACACCATTGCTGTGGTTGGAGCAGGCGGAAATGCCTTGAGCTGAGGCCCTGCGGTTGGGGATGTGCGGGAACCTTTAGCTGCTAAACTTTAGCTGCCTTCAAGATCTTCCATGATCTTTACAATTAAATTCGAACTTGGATGTGTGCACATAGGAATTAGCAGGGATATACAGTGAAATAAGGAGATGTTGCTACATGCGAAGTTCACAGCTGTGCGTCTCTCGTGCTGGGTGTCCTGATGGTCCCACCTACCAGCTGGTCATCATGGGTTTCACGGAGACATGCCTTCCCTGGCCCACACCAATGATGAGAGACGCCAGGGTTAAGCGCAGCTTAACATCGGTGTGCTGCGAGTTTCTGCGGGTTTGCTCTCGCAACGCGTGAGCCATGTGCATACTTGCAGCTGCTTGGCTCTCAGCTGTAAGTGACACTTCAACTACGTCTTGGCCCAAAGGGGACAATGGCGGTCACGGGTCTGCACAAAGAAGACAATGGTAGACAGACGAGGTTCGTTCCTAGGAAGGCAAATTGGCCACAGAACCTTCAAGATGTTTGTTTACATCCCAGGCTCCAACCTCGATGCAGGCCGCCGCAACCACGGACCCGAAGACGGACTGGAGGGTTTAGTCATGCAAGTATTTCATAAACTGGGCCCAAGATAATCAGGCCAGAAAGCCACAGATCAACCTCTATCGAATTCCCGTGCGCTAGCCCGCTGGCATCACTCTAGCCGTTGCTTGCACAAAAGTAAGCAAACTTAAAGTTTCCCGAGCCTTTGCAGCCAGGAGCTCAACCACTTTTGCCAGAGGTATTGTCAGCGGCCCGTCACCAAAGCGGAGCCTTGGCAGATGCTTTGAGGTCTGCAACTGGATACCTTGAAGTTGATTGTTTGCGCGACCATGGGCTCCACAAAGGGCTTTGCAGAAGGGCGGTTGCGCAAAGCCGCAACCTGTATTTGACGTGCTATACCTTTCACCTGCTTGGCTTGTACAATGGCTGGTATAGGGCGTTCCGAATGGGGTACAGCTGTGCCAAAAGCAATAGGTGTGAAGCCCGGTGCTCCTTGTGAAAGATGCATGGCCTCCTCTTCCCCAGGATATCTCCTACACCACGAACAAGTTCGGGAATCAGCAGCTCTTCCCAGACAGATTTCTTGGTGTCATAAAGCCAATGTTGGCGCCTGCATTGCTGATGTTACTATTGTCTATTGTCATTGTTATTGCGAAAGCTCCTCGTCAGAGGGGGCTTTGTTCATGTACCCGAACGTGGTGAGCTGGGTAGTGGGGACAGGGGTGGACACAAACGGCAGGCTAGAATACGCAAATGCTGGGATTTGGAGGGGATGCCGCAGGTAGTGATTCCTCGGCGCGTTTGGATACTCTGCAGGTGTGCCTTCGGAGGGTTTTCTGAGCGTGGGTCCTTATTTCGAGAGATTCCGGACATGTTTTGGTGGAGTCCTCGGCGCGTTTGGGTCCTCTGCCGGCATCCCTTTTTAGAGGTTTTTCTGGCGGCCCGCTGCGCCACCGAACAAACCAAACCGTGTCAAATGGCCACTGCAAAAGGAAGCTCATGAGCGCTGAGCTTGCGTGTCTGCCCCTGGCTCTGCTGTTTGTGATTATCGCTACTGTTGAAGTTTGCTGGTGAGCCAGCCATTTCTTGCAACAAGGTACCAGAGCATTGTCAAGCTGGATTGCATTCAGGCCATTTGCGAATATCACGGGCCACATTATAATTCAATGTCTTTACCTGCCCCCTCTCGGCCTGAGAACTTCTGCGCTGGTCAGGGTCAGGAGTATGCCGGCCACCTGTGTCTGAACCAGAAGGAGGCAGCACCTCGGCTGCAATTTGCTTAGCGTTCTGGAACAGTCCTGGACCCTTCACAGATTTGCCTTTTGTAAGGAAAAGTCTGCCGCCGAGCAGGCCGTCATGGCATTCCGCCCTCAGATGCCTGGCCAAGCTTGTGAGGGCGGCTTCAGCTAGTCTACCTAGCCTTTGAAGAAGCTAGTTTGTTGGTTTCGAGCTCAGACAATTGAAAGTCTAGGTCCTAGTTTCCATAAGGTCTTTCTCTTTCTGTTCTTTCAGAGTTCTGAGGATGGCTTCGCTGCCGCCGCCGGCAAGCAAGGTTGGGTGCGGGGGTGATGGGACGCAAGATCCTGACAGACGGGATTTGAGTTTCATGAGGCTATGTGCGTTGCATTAAAGTCTGGCCAGTTGAGAGGCCTCTACAATGGTGAGTTGAGATATTTGAGATCTGACATTCCATGAAGTGGCATGCTAGGAGAGAGTTGTGGCAAGCTTATCGTTCACAAGCAGCTGAGACGCTTTGGAAGCTGCTATCCTGTTTCTGATGCAAGGACCCTAAGAAGAAGAAGGAAAGGCCAAGGCGGGCTATTCACTCAGACTGTAGATCACTCCACCTGTACCAGGAGCATCTGCAGAAAACAGCTTGTGACTGATCACCACTTCACGTTTCCCAACATGAGACGGGCACGGCTCCCTCGGCCGAAGTCTAAGCAACCCTGCAATTGCTGGTCTGATCCCTTCACTCAGCTTGCCTGTGCCCGCGAATCGCATCCCGTGAGTTGTTGCGTAAGTTCTGGGCCGCCCAGTGTGGCATGCTTTGTTTATGGGCACACGCGTGGGGAGCTATCCATTTCCAAAAGAGGGTAGTGCTCAAGCGCTCTGATCCCGGAGGCTCACCCCCGCTGAGCTTGCTGCGAAGAAGGCAAAGCAAGCGGAGGCTCAGGGCCAGAGAGCTTGAGCTGGATGGAGTTGGGGTCCTATTGTCGTTCCCACATCTTCCCCCAATAAAACCGTACGCGTATTGGTATTTGGCCGGCCTGCAAGAAAGCTACCGTTGACTGGGTGTCAACCCATACTTCCAAGTCTTGAAACTGTGTATCATTATAGGCTCCATCCCGCTGGTTTGGAAGCTCTTGAAGCCAGCCCCAATCACATACAGGAAGGCGACAACCCTGCGGTGACGCCAAAAACGTGCCTCAGAAGCACTTGTTGGTCCGCATGCTGGCAATTCAAGCAAAAGCTTTCAGTGCATCGGAGTGTAAACACCGTGGTTGGGAACGAAGCAGCAGCCGACATTGGAAACCTTTTGTGCGAACAGACGCTTTTCGTCCTGCCTTCTACCCCCAAGGAAGCTCAATGCCTTGGTGGGAGACCTGGCCATGGAGTTTGGACGTTGGTAGACAGGACTGTTCCAGCATTCTCTGCGCCTTGTGTCATATGATTGCGCTTTGACTTTCATCGATCAAATGGCAAAGTTTGTTTGGATTCTGCGCGGTTCGTCATGCATCGTCTATGGACAAGCATGGGTGGCCTCTGCGCTAAATGAAGTCACTAACATTTCGCAAGAGGCCTGCAACCCCGCAGCACCCGCGGCAAAGACTTTGTACGAGGTCATGAAGATTGCTAAGCGCTATCTTCAGAAGGGAGAGACGATCTACGAGACCAAGACTTACGCTGGTGGTGGCCATCAGGCAGGGCTGAGACCCTCTGTGAAAACCCGGATGTGTCTTTTCCCCGCCATTGTTTTCTGTGAGTTTGCAAAGTATGGCTTCTTCGCTACTACTGCGCCGTTTTGCTTTACGAGATATCACATCTTGTCAGGCAACAGTGCAGCTGAAGGCCCTGCCCGGCGACTGGGGTAACCGCGTCTGGGCAGGCCACGTCAGCTCCACGAAGCAGAAGGCCTCTTGCCCACCTGCAACACTGGGCCCAGCAGTGCGAATGAGTCTTATGCAAGGGAGGACCTGGAACGACAAGTATGATAGTCTGATAACTATGGATTCGAATTGTGAGCTATGTCGATCCCAGCTGTACATCGCTCTGAAAATGTCTCGAAACTATGGTCTCGTTTATTTATGAAGTGGCCAGAATTCTGACCAGCCCCCATACGTCTGGATTTCGTGCTGAGAAGCGCCATAGATTGCAACTGATGGTAGGCTGAGCAAAGCGCAGCAGAGATCGCGTTGAAGCAGATCAGCGAGGCATTGGGGGTTGCTTGAGGCAGCAGAACATAAGGGTTGGCAGATTTCTGGTGATTTTGAAGTATTTGATGGTCACTGTGAGTAGGGCTTCTTTCTTTGCAGAGATAACTGCTCTGGGTTCGCACCTGAGGTTGTAGGGTTGTTACAAGCCTGGAACCACACGGGAGGATCATTGTACCCCACGACATCAGCATGTCCCTCATGGTTGGACATCTTGTGGTTTCCTCACAGAGATATAAGAGAAATCCGGATCACAAGAACAGCCAACAAATATCCAGATGCAATCAAATCAGGACCCCGATATGGTTGCAGAGGCAGCCAAGCCCAAGGGTGCCGGGAACAGAGCTCAGATAGCTTTCGCTTCTGTAGGACGGTATGCACGTGGTTATTTTTACCTTCAGCTTGCCTGCTGTCCAAACCAGGCTGCGCATCTTTGCTCCCCAACCCTTGGCCTCTTAAGGAAAGGAAAGGGCAAAGGCAAGGGAAAGGGCTTTGGCTTCATGTGGGGCCCTTGGGACTGGCAGATGATGCTCCTCGGCAGAACTCAGTCCTACAGAGTCATGATGGCTTCGTCTCTTCGCACTCTTTGCAGAAAACTTTCATTACGCATGCCTTTGTGCAGTTGGATGACCTTCTGCTGCAGCGGTAACGAATGCCCTAGAAGCACGTCCCCTCAGTATCTGCTTTCAAAGCTTGACCAGGTGGGGGGCTCCTTCAGGCCCCAATCTCCCGCGTGAGCGAATCACAGAAGAGCCGGTTAACGGGGAGGTGCTGGAGTGGAAGGACCTGGGGAAGAGGGACGAAGGCCTAAGCATGCCTCCTTCAGGATCATCAATGCCATATCGACATGCTAGACCCAAAGGGGATCTCCAGAAGCTCTGCCTCCAGTATTGGTGTTAGCTGAAGTGCGGTTCTCGCGGAGGACAGCTTCGGCTGGCTCAAAACCAACGCGTCTATCGACCATCCCTCCGCTAAGCAGCGTGAGGGCAAGATCTACGCGAGCAAGAAGGCTTTTGCGAGTAGTGGGGTATAGGTTTGCATGCAAATTGTGGAAAGGGTTTGGGAGAGACTGCTGGGATTTCTGAGCACTAGTTGTCAATCTGACAGGATGTGACCTCTGGAACAATCGAGACAGGATCCAAAGTTTGCTTCTACGTGTACAAGGACCGAGGGGTTTCAAGTGCACCATCACAGGTTGTCATGCCATCTCGTGCCTACAGGACGCCCAGGGTCTTGGAGCTGAAGAAGTGCAGGTGCTGTGATTTCTTGGCCCAGCCGCAGCCGTGCATAGTGAATGAAGCTGCTGGGCAAGTTTCAAGCTCGAAGGGCTGCTCAGACGCCCGTGCCCCGTGGGTTCAAGCTAAGTCAGCGATGCGACACATGGTTGGCTCCATTCCGCGAATATTTTTTGTGTGCAAGCAAAAGTTCTTAAAGCTTACCAGTCACTGAGGGCACGCTGCAACCCTTTGACTGACACTAGCCTCAGAAGGCAAAGCCCAATCAATGAGAAGACATGTTTCTCAAGTGCTTCTTTGCGTCGATGGAAGAGGAGCTTGCAAGACGTATAGTCAAGTAAACACACAAGCAGCTCTGCAAGACAGCCCTGGGTTGGCCGCCTTCCCTCTTCCTTCGCAGCTAAATTGATTGAGAGATGCCCTGCCCCGCAACCTGCGCTCCGAGGCGCAGACGCGCGGGACAGATGGGCATAGGATGATCGGTCCAGATTATGTCAAAGTTTTGCCTTTGGCAGATACCCTAAGAGTCCAGCATACTCTGTGACGAATGACATCTTGAGACTCTGAGAACCCAGAGTTGGGAGTTTGCTTTTCCCTTGTCTCCGAATGTCGGACCCTTAGGGGAGTTTTGGGACGGCGAGTGGATTCCAACAAACACGTCGAGAGACTGTCGTTGAGAGAACTGGGAGTCCGTCGACAGTGCCGGCTAATTGTATTGTACACAAAAGAAGAAGGTTCACAAGACTCATGGGAAGAATCAACCGCAAACTAAATGACAACACCACGGCACCGCTCAGTGCACTTACTTGTCGGTTCCCTCTCAAAAGACGCCAGCTTTGTGGGAAAGCATATCAATTCACTGATCTGAGAAATCAGTGAGATTCCCGTGTTTGGGGTTTGTTTACTGGACAAAACATAGTTGTATTGCTGAGTGGATGCCCCAGACGCGGAGGATGAAACGCACCTGAACGCTGAACGTAGTGCCTGATCTGCTATGAAAGCAGCTGTCAATATGTTCAACAGAGTGGCTTGGTCACCGTGGTTTAGCTGCTGCCCTGCTGATGGACCGCTGGCGGTAGCATAGACCCATTAGGGAAGTGCACTAACAACATACTGCAATAATCCGGCGATGGGGAGCTTTGTTCTGAGCCGCCTAGCTATCGGCAGATGCGGTGGGTCACCAGGGTGCTGGCCGAGCTCCACGAGAATTTTCACAGCAAAAAAGAGGGAAGACTCGTTGTCCCTCCATGATCGTGAGTCTCGGCCTCATCCTGCTCCTGTCCGTGTCCAGCCTGTGACGACACAGGTTCCCACGAGGTACGAGATGTCTTGCCAAAGACCTGCCATCACTCAGGGTTAAAAAAGGTGTCCGGTATGTCAAACTCTGCGGAAGCAAGCCTAGTCCTTGAGAAAGCCTGTGGTGTAGCCTTACATATTGTTTGCAAGCTTCACACACTCCAGCATGTCCGCGTTTGGAAACTGAGAATGTTGCTCCAGAATTTCTGAACAATACTTCAAGCTTTCCCATGCGCGCCTCTCCTCTGACCTCATTTCGGGCCACCACATTAGGAGTTCGGGCGAGCTAAGGTAGGTCGACTCGTCGCCCAACGACTCTGCAGCATGAATATGTTCCAGGTGCACGGTGCGCGAGGCCCAGTTGCTGCACGCGTCCACACGAGATTTGCCTGTTGCGTACGAATCCAGATATTCGGCCATGCATTCCCGAAACCAACTGCATTTGTTGATTGTGATGGCAGCGCATGTCTGTGGCTGATGCGATGGTCTCTGCTTTGAGGTCTTGCGGGACAAGGAGAAGGCTAAGTGGGTGCCTGCCACAGTGCAAAAAAAGTGCATACTTCTTCGGATCCAGCTCGCTCAAGCAGTGGGCACAGCTAGCACCTCCCGTTGTTGCATGCCAAGTGAGGCACAGGGCGTGTCTGGCCTGAAGCTCTTCGAAGCGGCCGCGTTCAAAGCTTTGGTTTTTTCACGCGGTTTGAAAGTTAAACTGGGACCGATTGGGCAGCTGTCGGCATGAGAAATGCCACCATTGTCACCACAACCACCAGCACTGCATACCGCCACAGCGGCCAAATAGGCCTGGTTGCT
>CAJNIZ010018813.1:34984-69414 GCA_905231905.1 Symbiodinium pilosum
CTAGGATGTCAAGGGGATCCCTAATTCCTTTGGATTTTCTATTATACCCCCCTAATGACCTCAAAACCCCCCCTAATTCATTATGGTCCTGCTCCTTTTAAAATTAGTACAGCCCCTTTTAAAATGCTCATGAGGATTTTTAGGGTCCCGGATTTATTATTTATTATTAGGGTGGGCTTTATTAATATGGGGAAGGGATTAGGTGAAGTGGTTGATCTAGGAGGCATTAAGATCATTAGGACCAAGCATGGGAGGCAAACTGCGTGCATTTCCAGCCTTCAACAGCAAAGGTCATCAACGAGGATGGCGAGCGCGCGGACTCAGAGCAAAGTCAATGTTGGGGACAGTTCAAGACATGGTCAAACCCTGCATCTGAAGGCCTCCGTCTGAGGATGCCATCGATGCGATGCTGGAAAAGTCTGCGACTCGGGCTTTTGAAGAGCTCAAGTGGCGCTCATCCCAAGCTGAAAGCTTGCAAGTGTCGAGAGACTAGAGACAGAGCAGCCCATCGAAAGGAGGTTCTGCCTGAGAGCACGCCTCTACATGGATAATCAAGGGGTGCAGGTTATTCATTTGTGGTAGCTCTCTGTGGCAGGCTTTCATCCGGCACGCCTGCAGCAGAGGCCTGCAGCCTGCAGCCCTTCCTGCCAGAATTCGCCAAGAACTGGACGCCAAGTCCGTTGCCAAGGCCGACGAGCAGATGCAGAAGAGAATGGGACTGGCTGGAGAAACTTTTGGTGTCAGCCTCGGCTTTTTTTGGGCTTCAGGATTTCATGCCTCTGTAACTTGGCCGAAGTCTGCTGGATAGAAGTGTGGCTTCAGCATATTGCTCTTGGGTTTGCAGTGTGCGCGTGCGCTTAGTGCCTCATCCGATTCTGCAAAACTGCTTGCGATCAACTATCTTCGACTCAGACAAGTCAAGCTGTAGCAAGCGATTACCTTTGGGAAGCCGTCTTGAGAGTTGCTTCAGGCAAGGCCGTTGAGAATGTCGTCAGCGGCAAATTGTTTGACAAGTCGTAGCTGATAGACAGACCTGCGTGATGGCAGAAAAAGCACCAGTCTTGTTCAGAGCAGCGGGCCGAAGCTTCCAGTGTCATCACAGGGTGCTGATAGGTTATGCAGCCGAATTTCTGCACGTAAGAGAGCAGAAGAGTAGCTGGGACAGTTCTTTAGCGTCGAGGACCAGAGTTCGTCCGAGAACTCTACCGGGGCCAATTACTGCGCGAGAAACATCAGGTTTGCAGCTTACAAGGAAGTGCAAATGCACACCCCAGCATGATCATGTAGTATCATGTAGTTATGTCGGCAACAGCCCCAAGATCAAATACCAAGCGGATGTGCTGCGGGGCCGTGATTCAAAATATCGCAAAACGATAAGACCATGAACGCCATGAACTACAGAGGTCGCTCAGGTAGACAGACGTCGCTTTGTTTTTGCAAGCTTCTTCCGGCTGCAGTTCGCAGCATTTGCCAGCGTGGTCAGAACCAGCAAGCACGAACAATGGTTATTTGCTGAGTTCAGCAGACCCCATACATGATCCCTACGCGTCAGGAGTAAGAACCCGCAATCAACCTGAACACACCATACAACCGCAGCAACATGCAGCTGTCAAACCGTGCTTTAGACCGAATACTGTCCGGAAACAAACATGATCAAGCATATGCTGCGGCTGCATGCATTCTGATTACTGGGAACACAGGCCACAAGACATTACGAAGGATAAAAGATCTGACAGATGTCCGCAGCTGCCAATGCACTTGCAGCGGCGGCCGTTGCCAACATCCGAGCAACCTCCTCAGGGCCTGCGCAATAGCTGAGTCTCACGAAGCTCGGGAGCTGCAGGCTCAGGCAAGCTCAGGCAGGAAACTGACGATAGAAGGACAATCCAGAGTCCTAGAGCTGCTATCAGCACATTTCCTTAGATCTAACGCAAAGACCGTCCCTAAACTTCCTCGCGCAGGTTCCCGGGTCCACGGTCCCAGACAGTGTTTTTCAGTTTGGAACCTCCATCTGAAGTAGGAAAGGTGCCTCAAAGCTTCCTTCTTAAAGCTTGTCGGAAGGCTTGCGTGGAGATAAAAAACGTGCTAACATTCCAGGCAAGAAACCTGTCCATGAGGCAACAGCTGCAGAGGCTCTGGCGCGAGAGCGACAGACCAACGTCCACACCTCAGCAGCGAAAACATGCTGCTACTATTTACTTTAGCCGCTGCCATTCCTTAGCTTTGTGTAGGCATATCGCAAGTCGCAGTTGTGGGTCGTTAGGTTGGGTGAGGTGAGATGCTTCAGGGTTTTGCGCATCAATTTGAGGGTCTGCAAGTTCTGAAGAGAAGCACCCGGGTTCTGCGTCATGTTGAGCACAGGGCAATAAGAGAACTGTGCATTGGGAGGGGATGTGGTAAGGGAGAGAGAGCCTTCACGGCAAAATCTATCAGGCTGCAGAAAAGATAGCAAACCCCTCGAGACAAAGTTGTCAAAGTGGCCGGTCATGCCGCTTAAGGTCGCAACCTCACCTTGTCGTTTCTTCTCCGTTAGCACAAGGCCGAAATAGAAACAAAAAAAGCACTGCACGTTTCATTGGGGAAAATTCCTGTTCGGTTTTGTCTAGTGACATCAGAGTTCTTGGCAACAGAACAGCCCGATTGGTGAAACTTCGCGCTAGCAAGGCCTTCTTGAGGTGGCAAACACGCAGTTGTGCCTGAAGTGTTTGGGCTCAAAGTTGTGGGTTTCAACAGCTCAGGCTTCAGCAGCTGAACTGCTGCAGCCACGCGCAGCAGAGCCTCCTGCGAAGTCCGGCTACAGGCCTGCAGCTTCATATGCTTGGCAGTCAAGTGTCTAGGCAGGACCTGAACACTTGATGTTCACAAAGTTTGTGACCCCATCACGACCTCAAAGGACACCGGGGTTGATCCTGGACAGCAATATACCGGGCAAGGCCGATGAAGCCATAGTTATAGTCGTAGACGAAGTAAATTACGCCCAACGTTTGCTCCTATTGGGGTTGGGAGCCTCGCTGAAGAAGCTAAGTAATCCGAGAAAACTTTAGACTGCGGAACACTTGTTGACGTTCTTTTCAGTTAGCTGCAATTTGGTCTGTCCAAGCCGAGCCTCCCAAACTTTGGCAATATTAAATTAGTCTTCAAGACAGCTGGTGTTTCCATTTCCATGAGTCTGACTTTTGTCGTGAAAATTCTGGACTACTGGCACGGTTTTCATTGTGCTGCATTAGAATTTGTTCTCTGTCTCTTGCTCACATTTGACATTGCATGCTCTTCAAGCAGATCAACCAGTGGGTGCTCCATACAGTATGATCATGCCAGCCTCAGCAAGCTGAGCGCCGCTGAGCAAGCCGCGCTGGAAGCCCAGAGGTCGCAGACAAGCGCCTGCATCGGTCAGTAACGGCTCTAGTTGATTGAGTTGATTACTTTCAATTGCAGCACCATGCTTTGGAGGGGAGCTGAAACATAAATGTTATCAGAGGCTGCTAAACGATTCTGAAATGGCGTCGCTCAGGCCAAGCTAAACGCGAGACAGAATTCTGAAACATGAGTCACCTGAATTGTCTCCATCTCTAGCTGCAGCCGGCATTGCACGACCGAAGTTCTCTCGCTAGACTGAGACCTTACCATACATGTACATGTCTACGACAGTAGATGTTACCTCGTAGCTGATGCATCTGTCTGCCGGTGAATACGTCAGACGCATTTGGGCAGTTTATGAATCTATCGCCCATGTCACATATCAACAGTCTTAAGCCTTGGAGCCTCTGCATCAGTATGCACGAGCAAGCAAGACCCCCTCCCCCGAGCTTCCATCCAGAACAAGAAGCAGCAGACGTGAAACTTGAAAAAGGTTGGGTTGAGCCTTTCTCTTGTGCGCCATGCCAGCCGGCCGTGAGCTGCCAGCTCTGGCTGTCCCCTGCCGTCAGAAGATAAGTTGGTTGGGGGCTTCCAAGGTTTTCTAATGTCATGCTTCCAGTCGCCTGAAAAATGTCCGTACACCATCTCAAGTTTCCTTTGTTGAGGTGATCGAAATCTTGACAGGCTCGAAACTTGAGACAGGCTGTGATCTGCAACTGGGGCACTGCAGCGCAACATCGTGCGTTCGGCAAAGCAGTTTACCCCCTCAAGTGTCTGTGCCAGCAAAGTGCGCAGGCGTGGACAATCTTAAGACCCATTTTGAATCACATCGTGCCAACGCTGGAGAGGAGGGTGCGGCTGAGGGGAGCTGACAAAAAGAGATCTTGTCAGACCTCAAGCCTGTAATACCTTCAGTCTGATCCCACGACAGAAAGACCCACATGGCTCAGGATTTGCTCGAGCAGCTAGACGAGGAGGAGCGAAGGGAAGAGGCTGACCGCTCCAAACCGACACCTGGTCTGAAGTTGTCGGGTAGTGCAATGATTGCATCATTGTTCACAAGTGCAAACCACAAGCCAGATGCCCTGTGCACAGCACAACAAGGTGGTGGGGACAACAGGTTCTGCAAAAATGATACTCCACTGATGGGAAATGATACTCCAGTGATGGTTAAGTTCACACCTCCGAGGCTGGTGCTGCACGACGGGCGGCAAGACCATGATGCTGACGTCAGCGGATGCTCTCCCACTTCTGTTCCGGCTTTCGTTGGCTGCTCTTTGGTGCACTTCGCTCTACATGCTCCCCACTTGTTTCAACCAAGGATGTACCCGGCTGCTGCTGCATGCCGCGAAACCGGACGTCGCACAGGCGATTGCCTTTTGTGGACTCCCGCTACTGGCGCCTTGCCTGCAGCATTCGATCGCCTCTGACGCGCCAACATGTCGGGTCAGCCATGTTTTTTTCCTCGCAACTCTTGCACTTGCTGCATGTCTCAGCAAGGCAGGCATTGCTTATCCATGTTTATCCGAAGCAGTTACAGCATGTTGGAGCATGGGGCTTCAGCGGCTGCAGAGCAGGTGCATCCTGTGCTCGAGAGCCTTTTCGCTGACGAGCCGTTGGAGGAGGCAAAGTCAAGCTGCAGACCACAGTGGCCTTACTTAGCTGCACTTTGAAATTTGAGATGTTAGTCATTTTCCATCATGTCTAGCTTGTTTCAAATTGAGCATAGTCGCACAGGCGCTTCATCAGGTGCAGGGCCGAATCGGCCACGTGTCCCCAGCAAAGCTGCTGGAGGAGTTTCCATGTGAAGCAGCCCTTCAAGGGGACAAGACTGCACGTTGCATTTCACCCGATGTCCCAAATAGACAGCTGCTGGCCGGCCCGACGGTTTCCTGCCATGCAGCCAGCCCCTGAGGTTTCTGCTCAAGGGCTTGGGTTCGTACCGCTCGATTGCAACGCCAGAAGGAGCTCAATGAAGCAGAAGCGAGCACCCTTCAGCGCGCCAAGGAGTCATGAATCTGATATCTTTGAGTCGTCCACAGCCTTCGCTGCATTCTTGCCAGGAGCTGTCCGAAGGAAAGCTGGCGCAAGAGGTCGTACAGTTGGACGGCTGGCGCAAACAGGCTCTTCAGTCCCCAAGAGTTTTTTTGAAAGAGCTGTTTTGAAACTAGCTCTTCCATGAGCAGATGTGTGCTGAGCATGACACGGAAGCAAGCCAAATCCAGGCTGAGTCAAAGTCATGTAAACCACAACCGCCTCAAAGGTTTGGGAGTTCTAGCATCCCTCCTATTAGCATTGCGAAATTGGGTGCCCCGGGGTCCGGATAAAACGTTTTACTTTGCTTTATCCTCAAACTCCCCGGGGGCCCCCATTTTACAGAGGAGAGGATTTGGGGTGGTCCAGGCACCCCATTTTACAGCGCATCCAGGCGTGGGGTTCCCGCATTTTACACTAGCCTGTAATTGCGGTAGCCTTAAGCCAATAACCCAATCCTAAATAACATGATCACGTTTTGTTTAGAACTCCTCTGCGCAATTTACGCATAAGATGAATGTATCCTTTCAGACGATCACCATCCTTCAACATCCTTCAACATGGTGTTCATATGGTATGCCTTTGTAATGGAGATACTCAGGAGATCAGACGATTTCTATGTTGAAGCCATGTTTCCTGTAGCCACAGTCTGGTGGCGTCATTTCTGATTTGGAACATGTAGCCGCTACACCTCACTGCTCCACCCCGTTTCTGAGCATGTGGAAGCAACATATCAAGTCATCTCATGGCGCTCACAGACATGTGCACGCAGAAGTTGCGACGATGCAACCAAGAGGCTCCCCGTTGCTAGGTGGCAGCCAGATTGGAGTTGCTCGAGAAGCATTTGGCACTCGCGATGTTAGGACCTATAGTGCAGACCAGTCACAGTCTGTCAGAGTTCAAGGATCAGGAACAACGCATATCAGACATGTCAGACTTTGGAATAGGTCCAAAGTCAGCTCACAACCTGAAGGAAATAGTCTGCAGTTAAAGGATGTTGGCATAGTAAGTATCTAGGGGTAGCTGCATACGACGGAAATCTCTGTTGGCACCAGAGCCGCAGGACTGGCGCAGTCAGCTGACAGCGTCGCCGTCACAAAGGCTTTCAAGCGCCGTGCTGTGGAGCTGCATCCTGACAAAGGCCGATGTTGTCGTGGCTGCTTAGCACCAGCAGCCTGCCATTATGGTTCCACATTTCCCTGCAGGAGGCGACCATGAGGAATTTCAGCTACTCCAGCAAATGAAGGATGTTTTGCTGGGTTCTAAACACCCGGGCGTGGATGTGGATGAAGCTGGCGTCAGCACGATGCTGAGCAGCAATTGGCAAGTCAATCAAAAGCAATTGACATCAAACAACCCCAAACTCGCGCATTTGCTACAACGGTCGTGGCAGCCAGGGTGGCGAAAAGAGCTGGTGTCGACGTGCCTGGCGACTCCCAAGACACAGATGACGAAATCGACAATCTACTTGGCAATCGAGGCAATGAAGTAAAGGCAGCCCCAAGCCGTGCCAGTCGCCACTGAGCTGCAGTATGTGACTTTGGCTCGAGGTGTTCATGGAGGGATCACAGGTCGCAACCAGACTCGTTTTGTTTGTGCGCAACCCACCATCATGTTCCGATCAAGCGGGGAATGTTGAACTGGAGCAGCTTGGGGGCATGTATTGCAGAATTTTTGCGACTGAAGGCCCCGACTCAATACATAGGAGCCATCAGGTGGCCTAAAGTTTTTGCTGCATGGATGACCTTATCAAGCTGAAGTAAGCTGTTCCCAGTTGGCATGTCTCCAAACGAATGTAGGCATCATGTAGATGCTGGATCCTGGATTTGCAAAGAGGCAAGGCGCAGTTGGAGTCGAGCCGCATCAAGCTGCACCAAGCTGCGGCTTGGCTGGAAGATTTTTCAAATTTTCACGGGATACACATGAAGTAAGTTCCGGCTCATTTCAGCTAGTGATCGGCTCAAGAGGTTAAGTCGAAGTCCTCCGCTCTGCCTACATCTGCCAAACAAACTAGAGATGCAATAAGCCAGGTTCCCTGAGCGTCCGCTGCTGACGAGTTAAGGTTTCCCTCTCCTGGTCCCGTTGCGGAGAGCTGTGCTCGCAGCTATCCAGATATACGCAGGTCGGACAAATTGAAGAATTGCAGGAGGGTCACGTGGTGGCTACAGTAGCTCTGCCCACGCAGGGCATGCAGGTCTGTGAACGCCACTGTCACAGGACAGTTAGGCAGGATGTTTCTAAACTGTCGTCAGGCGATGCCTTGCACCATGTAGCTCATATAGCTTGGATCCCACGGGCAGCGATCCAGGGGATGAAGAGTTGCAAGGGCTCGTAGGGAAGCAGCTGGCATTTAAGCACGGTGTGCCATGCGGCTTCTGGCATCTCTGTTTGGAACGCTACTCGTACCTTCAAATGGATTTGTTGCATTCATGGCTTTCCGCAACCTGTAGTTGGCCAAGCCATCCATGCCGTTCATCTGCTCCAGGCAAGGCAAGACACGCAGCAAGAAGTTCGAGCATCTTTGCAAGCATTCCTCCTCAAATTTGAGAAGGAGCCCAGTGCGTAGAGGAAAAGCTTGTCAGGCATTTGCACGCGATTACTCGTTGTCCACCATGCGGTGCTTGGGACAATGTCAACCCACATCAAGCGCCAAGCCCATTTGGATACTCATCATACTGTTCTGCCTTCTTCCATAGCTTATAGTCGAAGGTTCTCTGCTTATCAACTCTTACTTGTGGTTCTCGATAACACTTTTGCGGCTGTTTGCCAGCAGGCAGCATGCACTCAGCTGCGAGGACGCGGCTGACGTGCGCCGGGCACCAGACGGCTCGCGGCTTGGCTTGTTCGTTGCGCAAGGCCAGCTGCACTCGTTCCAGGGAATTGAAGTCGGACAGGCAGTGCAAGTATGTGCAACTGCTGCAATACATTGTCAACAGGACGGAATTTCCGTCCGGTTGCTTTTCCTGACAGGCGCGGAGTTCTTGAGCGCTGCCGCAGTGCTGGATCCTGAGGTTCCTGGCTTGGAAGGGCATAAGAGTCTTGCCTGATGGGTGGGCCACTCCGTGACTAGTAGCAGGAGTTTCTAACGCGAGGACTTGAACCCAGAACGCTGCAGCACATTGTCTGGCCATGCCATCAGCAACATGTCTGTCTGTTTTCGAAGGACGTCGGCACTCACTCCCATGATTTTGCTACGACCGGCCAGAGTCAGTATTCTGCGCAGGGAACCGCAGCTCTCCTGGTGCAGAGTGGCTGCACTGCAGAGATCCAGCAGCACGATGGATGGCCCCGTTTGATTTTTGGCTGCACACTTGCAAATGAAAAGACTCTTGTCTTGTGGCTTGGTCTTTGCAAGAAAGAGCAAGGGCAAGCACAGATGCCAATTGAGGCTGGAAGCATTGCGGCAGCTTCCATCTCAGGTGCTGATCTCAAAAGGGATAGGTTGGAATTTGAGTTCTGACGAGAGACGCCAAAACCTCAGGCTTTCATGTGGTTGTGTCAAGACATGGGGGAATGACAGGTACAAGGTTTTCTGACTGCAGTTAGCCGACTTGGCCACGCCAGTGTCTCCGCAGCAAGCCCGGCAGAAGATGCACAGCTTGGCAGCTTGATCCAGATTTTGAAGAGACACTTGGACAGCTTGTGAGAGCAAAAGCTGTTCAGCGATGCATGCAAGGCACCTCCACGCTCGTTCCCCAAAAGAGCGCCTTGCAGGCGGAGGCAATGAGGTTTCAGGGACGGGCTTCTTGGCAGATGCAGGTACATGCACATAATTGCACATACACGTGTAAAGGTATATGTATATGTTTGAACAGGCTTGTGTGGGGGCTTGGCCATGGAAACCTGCAGGCTCGTGCGAGATGCTCAACCGTTTTTCCTTTCAATAATATGCAAGCTAAGCAAGACCATGAAACTCAGTTTTGTAATAGCTTTGTTTTGTATGTTCAGGTCTGGTCCCTTCGAGGCTGCAGCATTTTGCTTAAGTTGTTCTTCCGAAGGACGACAGGGAAGCTGCCACACTTGCCACAGCCCCGAGATCTGAGCGTGCCCCCACGCTGGCAAGTTGTGGCTCACAGCCACACAAGGCAGGAAACTCGCCCGCACTTAACAAGCAGTCACTGTTACTAGGCCACAGAAGAAGCCACTTTGGTTGCACTGAATGGGGCATAGTGGAAACCAGGATGGGCTTGATGCGGGAAGCCTTTGCAAACAGACAGATTTCCCTGACTCAAATATATGGGCCGATCCTGCCTCCCTCCTGCTCAGGATGTGTTTGCACCAAGTGCTTGCGTCGGCGCTGGGGCTTCAAACAAGCTGCTGGTGCCGCCGGTGGAGGGTACGTTGGGTTTGCGTGAAGCAGCGCACCACAGGTCCCGGCTTGGACTTCCACCATTCAGGGCTGAGGGTTGCCACGTGACATCCATCTCCAACCCGCTCTTGCCGGACAACTTTGCCAAGGCGGGACATTCTCTGGGACTTGGATCCTTCAGCCCACAACGATCTTGGAGCTTATACTTGGTCCCTCGAGTTTATCACCTGTCAGGATGAGAAGCCGCCAACGTGGAAGACTGCAGCTCTCCGCGGCCAAAGCTAGCTGGGAAGAGCTGTCGCGCATGATGCCACAGAACGGCACGCGTGGAAATTATAACTTCGAAAAGTGTGTTAGTCTGAGGGCCGCAAATCCGACAATGAGCAATTAGAGCTTGTCACCTGTCGCCAGTATCTGCCTGCAACCCGCTCCCTCCATGGCCTGAGGATTCAGTCACCCTATGCGCTGGCATACTTCGGCGCGGGCACCCAGCTGCTAAGCGTACCTCCGCAACAGTACAGCAGACTTGCACAGAACGCGTCTGACTGGCTTCCTATGACTCTTTGTCCCTTCAGGGGCGGATGCCCAAGAGGACACCAATGAGGAAGAGGCTTGGCCTATGGTTGCTGGGTAATCCTTTCAGATTCCTGCGAGCTGCGGGTGCTGCACTCAAGACTTTTCTGAACTCAATGCCTTGACTTTGCATACTTTATGATGCCCACTTTGGCAGGAATTCGTGGACTACGGGCAGCTCGGAACTCAGCATGATGTTTGTTCAAGCAGGGCTGGCACGGTGCCAGAAGATCCCACAACTGACTGACGGAGCCTTTGGGGCGACAAAAGGGGAGGGGAGGCAACACGCTCCTTGCATCTCCTTGCGATGGTCGCTCGCAGGTTCACGCTGCCAGAGGACACGATTTTTGATGAGGATGAGTTCATCCGGCCCTCAAAGGCGCCACGAATGCAATTGATTTCTGCAGTGAAGCCGATAGAAGGCATGTCTATGAATAAAGCGGGTGGGTGTATGCTGTGAGAGGCTAGGTTTGACGTCCGCGCCTCTATCGCCGACAGTAAGTTGTAGTGTTCAGGGGCATCTTCAGTTGTATCGGATGCAAGGCTGTATGCGTGACATTAAGGCCAGACAACGGACTTGCAAGGAGTACATCGCAGCAAGCTAAGCTTTGGCGGAGTGCTGGAGGCTCTTGCTCAGTTCACTTCGCCTTTTCCAGCACCTGCCGCTCAGGTCGATAATTCGGACCTGCAGGCAGATGCACCAGGCCTGTTTCATGCGGATCTAATCCTGCTCGGGATCAGGGCTTTGCAGCTCTACTCGCTAGCACGTCGACGGTGAGCTCGATCTTGTAAGCTAAAGCTTGCTGATTCAGGAGCCCAGCTAGTACTTGGATCCTGTACACATCCTGTACTCAGGCGTGGCTTTCCGCTTCAGCTGCCGGCTGGAGGATAGCCGCGGCCCTAACAGCAAGGGTACATGACACGACTTTCTTGGTTTTACGTGTTTTCGGCATGGTGTGCTCTGACCGGAGCATAGAGATTCATAGGGATGTCTTGGCCAAGGGAAATGAGAGGATCATGGAGAAATTGCCAACTGCCAGCACGGTCACCAGCAACAGAATTCTCAGCTGAGGGGATGATGTGCGGCCGGTCGCACAGTGGGGAACCATTGTCACTGGAGAGGACAGGATTCATAGATACGCAGCTGCAGCCTTTATGTAGCTTTTCCTGCCTTGAATGCAGGACAAGGGCGATGGCTGGATTCAGGCAGGTGCAGCGTTGAATCAGAAAATGCCTAGTAGTTGCTCATTGCATTCTTCTTGTGATGGTGCAAGAGCAGAATCCTACACATCTCCCAGGCTATAATTTGCCTACCAGCGTAACATCCTAACGCCTTGCACAGTATTTGTGCAACAAGAAGCCAATGGGAGCGATGGCTGCATGCGGAAGAGTGGGGAAATGTGGGGAACCAGCCAGTGCGTGTTTGCAAGCTGCCCACAATGCAAGATGCAAGATATGTTCCCATGTGAGTATGGCACCGCCTGAAATGCTGGTTTTGCGCGATAGGTTGGTGAGCGGTTTCTTCCGATCGAAGTGGGTGGGAAGAAGGCCATTTGTCAAAGCTTCATTCCTCGATTTTTGCTGACATGGTTTCTGGAGACGATTGCCACCAATCGCTTCTGTAGCAAGTGCCAATGGAATTCTCAAAGAGTTCATCCAGACGGGCAGGAAATGATTCGTGTGATGCTGCCATAGCTACTGTCACTGTGGTTGGCTGGCCAGCGTGCACTGCACAAGGTCTTGCTCGAGCGGGCCCCCTCAAAGTTCCGGGCGGATGATCGCTTTGTGCTCAGGGAAGACAGCTTCGGTTAGCCTTGAAGCTTAGGAAGTTCTGTGCTCAGAGTGCATATAGAAATCTCTTCGCATCCCACCAAGCCCACGAAACTAGATTCGATGGCTGCCTGCGCCTCTTTGAAAAACTTTGAGGTCAGGATGATATAGCCGAGTTCGACGAGGCTTGGGTCTGCGGAGCTTCAGGGATCGCGATGGGGTGAAGCAAGAGTTCGACTTATAGTGCACATATCACATCATATTACATGTTGAATGTGCTGACGTGTTGGATCCAACTGAGCCATTGCCCTGCGTCTCGTCCGAACTTTCACGCTTCCGCTGGCAAAGGAAGAAGCGCCGGAAGAGTCGGCTGAGCCATGGAAAGACCCGCACAAAGCAGGCACCAGACGACCATTGCAGGGTGTATATCTGTGTGTGCATGAGGGTTCTTTGCAATTGCCCCATCCGTTGAAATACATGAAGTTCAGTTGTCGAGTGAGTTTGTGTGTGAGTCCAGATGTTGGGTTTGCCGAAATCTCCGCAGGCAAACAGCGGGAGACTCCAGAACAGCACCTGGCTCAGCGCCTGCCTGCCCTTTTCGGCATGCCTTAACAGGTTTGAATCTGTCCAACCAGCTGAGCAGCTTTGGGGTCAGGCATCAGACATGGATGTTTCCCTCAAAGCTCGCATGGAAGCAAGGCGGCGACAGCGCCTGCAGCAAGCAGAGCAGCGTCGCGCACAAGATAAGGCTCCAGCAGCAGAACCTTGAGTAATATTGAACATGGCCTGCAGCTTTGAATCTCCGATTTGTCCAAGCTCTTGGGAAACACATGTTTGCTGCGGCACCAGTACTTGCCAGGAGCATGGAGAGCATGAGCAGCGAAGCCGGGAACTCCTCCGCAAGCACAAGATGCTCATGCACGAGCTGGGCTCTTAGGTTAAATGGTGACAGACATCAGCTTCAAGTGTCGTCTCATTCCAGTGACATTACAGCTTTACAGTCGCATGTTGGCCGAGGCCGGCTGTCACACACTACACTGCTGATCACCCAGAAAGTGCTCAGAGCTGTTGGGGGAGGGTTGGTCGTTGCTGCATTTGTGAGTACTGGAGGTAGTTTGCCTTGTTGATTTCTCTGAGATACCTGGGACCAGGTCCTTGGCTTGCCAAGAAGCACCTCTCCAGAGGAGATCGAACGAGCATACAAGGCTCCTAGTAAGGGTCGCAACTGAGAAGTGCTATGGTGCTTGCAGAGGGAATGCCTTAGATTGCAAGCGCTAGCAAAGTCAGGCTAGTGCCAAAAAAACACTCCCGGCAAGGAGTGTGCGGGATTTTGCTGTTGAGCTTCTGATTCTCCCCGCCGAACTGGGCCAAGGCATTGTGCGCCAGGTACCATCCGGACAAGGCGGCAAATGCCAACGTGCACAGATTCGGATATGAAGCTTGGTTTTTGGATGTGATGCATTTTGTGGATGTCATGTGGGGCTGAGTTTTGGAAACCCTCTGTGGCATGTCTCGGCAGCGAATTGGTCTCGAGATCATGTGAGTTCCAGTGACTGCAAGCCTTTGCTGACCCTGCACGGCCTGCTCTTCATGGCACTTTTCAATCATGCCACCAGCAGCACTGGCACGAGAAGCTCCGGACAAGGCTGTTTTCAGTTGCAGCAAGCAGCCTTTGCATTGCCATCTGATGAAGAAGAGCTGCGATTCCTAAAGCGCTCGCTGAAAGAGCGCACCGAACTTGCTGGCGAGGTCTCTGCTGTGAAAGGCATTTTCCCACCTTGGGTTTATTTCTACCACGGGGCCAGGTTGCTGCTTTACGTTGCTTTGTGCGCTTTCCACACAGCTTATGCAATCACCTGCTGTGGAAGGGCAACGCAAGGACTGCTCTCGGCCTTTGCACGCGTAACACTCTGGACTGCTCTCCTGGAGATTTGCGGATTTTGCAACATGACTGGTCCTCTTGGAAGAGGGCAAGGCCTTCTAGAACCGCTGTGGCACCGGCTGACGCCGGGCACTCTCAAGCAGCCGCTGCTGCCACAAATTCCAGGCAAGCGCGGGCTCCTCGACCAAGTACTCTTTGGATTATACCTGTGCAGTGCAGGCTGCTTCCTTGTCTCCTCACATGGGCTAGACGAAAGTCTTGCCAAGCTGCGTCTGGCAGTGCTACTACTGAGCATGCTGTGCCTCGTGGACAGGACAGCATACACAGGATCCTGTGGGGCATACTACTACCCACTGCTGTTCTGCCTCGCTGTTGGTGGAGAAGGCCTTGGACCTGCTGGCTGCCAACTGGTCCAGCTAGCCCACCTCTTCATGCCAGGTGTAGCTAAGATGGGGCCTTGGTTTCGCCATGTGCTGCCCAGTATGGTTGGCATTTGCCCTTTTCTGCCGCGTTGTTGCAAGGAGGGGATGTTCAACAGAAACGACCTTGGGCAGTTGATGTTGCTCAGGCCCTCCAAACCCGCCGACATCGCTGCAGCAGGCGTTGTGTTACTGGAGATTGTTTGCCCGGGACTGCTGCTATGTCCCTTGGAGACACCAAGGTTGACAGGTGTGATGCTGGCTGTCGGCATCCACCTTGCCATTGTATTCTTGACTCCTCCAGGAGCGGTTGGTGAGTGGAATCTCTTCAATGCAGCAAGCACCGCATACTTGTTTGGCACTGGCATGCAGCTGCCAGAGTTGGCAGCACTGGCATCACCCTTGATTATCGTCGTGGCAGCAGCAGTTGTTGGCGGCCCTCTCCTGGCCAATTGGAGGCCAGATGCAGTCGGCAACCACTTTGCGCTTAGAAAGTATACTGGCAACCACCCTTACCACGCGTTCCTGGTTCACAGGTCAGCAGTCCACAAATTGGGCTGCTTCAAGACATTTACACGCTTAGCTGCGGGAAGGCCGACCGCAAATGCAGAGCTTATGTCGCGAGCTGCATTGCACTCACTCATACGCGGGCGTCTGAACCTCCGGTGCGCGCTTGACATCCTTGAAACAGTGCTAACCAGCGATAGGCCCCAACTGCAGGAGGTAGATCACAAGCAACTCAACCGCCTCGACGACCTGGTTTGGTTCGACCTGGGCTTTCTCTTGTCTCAGACCTTGCTGGATGTTTCATTCTTAGACCAACGGCTGCTGGAAGAACTTCGGCAGGCCGGCTTCGGGCCAGCTGAGCTGTACTCCTTCCGTGTGTCATCCTTCCCAACCTTCTCGCTGTGGCCGCATGAAGCACCGTGGGAGCTTTTGGATGTGGGAGCTGCGCAGACGTTGGCCTGCGGCCATGTTAGGGCCGACGAGACCTTCACCCTCGTCTACAGAAGCTCTGGTGCCTCCTCGCCACTGCTCGCAGATACAATCATGACATGACAAATCATCGTCGTCACGTCATCATCACCATCATCATCATCACACGGGCGAGTGCATCATAGTGACAAGGAAGGCTACTCTGGCGGCAAAAAAAGACTCAACCTAGGGCCCTGATGGACGCCCTGACGCAGAAATCGCCTTCAGCTACTGCAAGTGTGACCCTCCAGAGGAGGGCACCAAAAGCTGAAGACTTAGAGCCAATACCATGCAATCCTATTCCCAAGATCAAACAGCCGCCCCTGCTTCCCGCTAAGCCAGATCTCGGAGACATGCATGCGCAACTTGTGCTAGGGGAGTTAGGGCAACGCTGAACGACATAGACCTCCCGGAGCTTAATGAAGCCCCTACATAACCCCTACATTCGACTTGTAAAGGCCTCACCTCCCCATCTCAGATCCTGTGGCAGAAGGCTCCACAAGCAGATCGGGCAGCGCGAGCTGCTTTGGAGCGGTCGATGGTGGCAAGCCCAGGCTTGAAATCGCCGCCACCAGCATCATCAGTAGGCTTCTGTGCAAGATTATAGCAAGGGGTCCCTTGACTCTCCGTGCTCTACTAACCTCTTCTGGGCTACTATAGTACTGAATTTTCGCGTCAACCACCGTTTTCATTCTTATCCAACCGTTCGAGTTGGAAGCCCCCAGCATTAGGGCCAGTGGGCCGGCGCATGCAGTTCTCAAATTGCAGGTTCGGAGTTCAAGGCGTTCAAGATAAGGTGTGCGACAGGGATTGAGACACCCTTTTTGTTCAGATGGGTCTTCAAGTGCAGACCAGAGACTTGAGCTGCTTTTGCGGAAGTAAGCCGGAGGAGCTACTCGAATGCATGCGCTGTGATTCTGAACAGACAAAGATCCCAGCTTTGACCGGCTTGTCGCTGAGGCAAGAATAAATGAAGCGTTCAGTGTGCTGTCGAACCCAAAGCAGCGCTGGGCGCTGAGCGGCTGTTTCGATTAGTAGTTCCTCTGGCCCGATGCCCGTCTTCTGGGCTTGCGTAGCAGCACTTCCTTCCTCTTTGTTCCAACTCCCTGCCCGCACAACGAAATTGCAGGCTTGCATTGCCATGGGTAACCAACCTACAGATGCCTGACTGGAAGACCTAAGCGCTGCCTCAACTGACTGGCTGCGCCGTGTTGGCACGGATGGGCAACACACTGGAACTCCACGTCAAGCGGAACCCTCTAGCTCAAATCCCAAGAAGAAACCAAGGCTGGAATTATGACCGGTCACTACCAACCCCAGAGGAGAAGGCCATCGTGCATAGGCGTTTAAGCACCATCAGGTCGCGCAGGGTGCCTCAGAAATGTTGCATGCATCTCAATCCCAGTGCCCGGATGTTGCAGGCTGAAGCTACGGAACACCTCCGCTCAGCCCTGCCCCCAGTTCAATCTGAGTCTAGTGAGCCTTGGCTCACTTGGAAAGTTCCACAGCTTTTGCTGGACCGCGATGATGTAGTTTTGTGCCCACTTGTCATGGTAGACTCTCGGCTTGGTCCCCAGCAAAGACAGCCAAGCTGACCCAGCAAAATCTAGAAACGTGACTCCATTCAGGTGGTTCAACCTGGTCGAGAGCTTGCGGTGATAAGCTCAAATGCGGTTGCATTGGGGATGCTGCGAGGGCTCGTTATGGCTCCCAAGCACAGGATGACCCACCTTCCGTCAGTATGGAACTACTTGAAGGCAAATTGTTTGCCTCAGGATAGCGGCGCAGATGCTGACTTCGATTTCTCCGGTGATGGCAGGCAAGCAAGGGATCGTGGGGGGACACTTAAACAGTAAAGGGCATTGCATAACTGGAACCTGGCAAACCATCAAAGCCATCAAGTCACCCTTGAAGCCGAGCACTGCATGACTCGCAACATGCTGCTTTTTCGTGTCTTCTTTCGAAAAGCGTTGGCTTTGCTTCCCAAACTCCAAGCGAGCTCTTCAAGCAGGCCATTCCGCTTTTGTCGGGGGAAGGCTGCGCGAGTGGCGCAGCTCTGTGGCAGCAGAGAGAAGGCTGGAAGTGATCTGTGCCGGAGGCTATGTGTTATAGTTCTACGCATTCTATGCCCTACGCATGGCGCTCAACGTGCTCCAGAACTTGCTAGGTGCGCATTGCGATGAACCAGCTGGTGAAAGCCTCGGTTCATGTCTTCCGCAAAGTGCCAGTTTCAGTGCATTCAAAGACCCTGTCTCTCCTCATGGCTGAGGTGGGCAGAGCGCCCATGAAGCTGGCTGACTGCAGTGGTGCCAGCTTCTCAGTCTCCTCTCCCGGTGAAATCGCCTCACAGCCCACATGACATGCTCCAAATTCGTTCGCAGGTCATCCGGCACGTGGGGCCGATGACCCCCTTTGGCGGCTTAGGTGAGTTTGGAGCACGGAACTTTTAGAACTAGGTGTGCCCAAGCCCCTACCCATTGCAGTATGACTGACACTTAGCTGCCAAGGTGTGGCCATGCCAACTGCATGGCCCATCGTTTGCGAAATCCAGAGGTGCATCTCGGGTTCAACGTGCCAGCAGCAGCAAGCACAGCTACTCGCCGCATTTCGTTGGCCCTGGGGCATGTCTGACCTTGGCAGATTCGCGCTGGCTTCCGAGACTTCGTGGCCAGATTCCTGGTAAAGCTTAGCACGCTACAAGCTTCCCAGGTGAATCATCCAAGCAGCAATGAACATGTACCACCCTTGCTAGCTCATATGTCAAGTGTGCTCCTCTCAGGACCTGCTTCGTAAAGTGCAGCCCCCAAATGCGCTGAGGTCACCAGCGTGCGTGATGCAGCGCGGCCCCCGCACACGCGAGGTAAACCGCGGTACAGTTATATGATGTTATATGTTATATGACTAGCTGACCAGAATGCCAAAGCTTGGGTTGAAGAACTGTGAAATTCACAGCCAGCTAAGTGGTGGCATGTGAATGTAGTTAGCGGTTAGTGCATCCATGCTTGAGGACTAAGCCAGGTTATGTTGCATTGACGCAGCAACACAGCATCAGGTTCGAACCAGGACAGAGTGGTGGGGCTCCGGAGGACCAGCGCTGCAGTTGATCGATGCCGTAGAATCATAGAACGTAAGCTCTGCACTGCATCCAGGCCTGCGGTATACATCCTTGGGCAGCGGTGAACTCCTCTTTGACCTGGACTGCCGCTGCAATCTGAGCCCTCTGCACATGCAAGAGCTGCTCTTGCAATTAAGGATGGTTTTCTATAAATGTGTCAAAATTCAATCGATGCGCGCCACCCGCCTTGGTACAGCTGTACATTCCCGTGCCAAGGAAGCGGCGGTCAGGACATCAGCTGTGCTGGAAATGTAAAACGGTTAGGCCTAGGCTGCAGATTTCCACAAAAACAGCCCGAAATGAAGGAAAGAGCGGGGGGTGTCCGGTCGGGACGGGTGCAGGGGTAGGCGGAGGGGCAGCAGGTTGTTCCTGTAGGAACCTCTGGATGTTCAGCAGGGCCGAGTCGACTTGATTGAATCCATCTTCTGAGGACACCAAACCAAGACACACGCCACAAGTTGCAGCCTATCCAGTCCACACTTAGTCCGTCCTTCCGTTGACATGCGATTCTCCAAATTAGGGATGCCTTTGTTGGACAGAGCCCCTCCAGCAACCAACCGACAGGAGCTCCTGGAAAGACTTCGGGAGGAGGCACGCTGCAGTGAGTTCTTACTGCAATATTACTGCTAGACTGGGTGTGCAGTTCAGTTCGTCTCAGCAATTTCCTATGCAATGCGCGTCTTCGGTAGACAGCTTTGGGGCTAGGCAGGCGTGCAGATTGCGCAGATCTGCTTGATTGCCGGATCCTGAGATGCCACCACCAGGATGCAGTCAAAGACTAGCAGCTGGACTTGCATTCCAAGGATAACGGATATCGACAGCCCAGCGGCAGACCGAGACTGTTAGCTTGCTGAAGCGGTAGCATAGCCGTGAAGCCGAGAAGACTCCTGGAAAGCTGGCAAACAATTGCGTCAATTGGGTGGGTGCCCGCAGCACATGCAAAAGATTGCAAAAGACAAAGGTCCTCGTAGCTAGGAGCCTTGAAGGTGGTTCCTACACGTTCCTATCTACCGTTCAAGACGATTCAACATGCTTGGCTTGATCTGAGGCCTGGCGACGCGACGTGCTCTTCGCGAGTTCGCAGACTGGCAGCGCGCAAGTGTAACACCTGCCCGCTTGACTCAAGATCTCAACAGCAGCAGCAACCGCCCCAACATGTCTCGAAACACGAGCGGCAGGCACAGATGAGACGAGCACAGCCCTGCGAAATTCTCGTGTTCGGACACTTAGCTGATTATTCCGAGGCCGGCTGCTGTATGTAGCTTACCACAGGCACCAGGATTACTACCACGCTTCAGCAATCAACCCAGCCCCTTTAATGCTAGGCTTCACACTTGAATGTGCGCAGGCATCAGCCAAGGGTGGCCGCAGTGCTCTCAGCTGCTTTATTTGGCCACCAACTTACTCCTATAGAGTTCAGTGAAGCCCTGCACGTCTTGGGAACTCGAAGCTGTGCCTGTCCGTGCAAACCCAAGCCTCTTTCCCTCCGCACGATTTGATGCATACCTGTCGCAACTGGCTGAGGTGCTGCAAACTGCCATGTCTTCGTACAGTGCGACACGCGCCTGGGCTGTTTAGGGCTTGCCTCAAGTTGCTATACGCAAAGTCATCCCAAAGCGGTTCAGTCCAAGGCACTGGAACGGCTGCGCAGGCGACTGCAGTCGGCTGGCAAGCCGCGAGCACGGTGTTGGGTTTCATGATGGGATTGGATGGAGGCATGACTTCCGTCCAGAGCCACCCACAAGGGCTGGATAGCGCTGGCATATCTACTGTCGACTCCACATGCTGATAAGGAGTTCATTTATGGACGATGCGCCATCCTCCGGATGCTTCTTGTAAGTGGGGACAGGACACGACCACAATACCCTCTATATGAGTTCTGCAATTCCAGCAAGTTTGTTTTCCTAGCTACAGCCACAAGCAGCAAGAGAATGACCAGAAGAGTGCCAAGCCACCAAAGTTGTTGGCAGACTTAGAGCATACCAAGAACCCAGCAATGACGAGGCAGCCTTCGAAAGCACAGATCCGATCAACGTGAATACATAAAAGAACCGGAAGGGAGATACATGACTTTGCATAAGTGGACCCTGCTCAAAGCAGTTTCAGTGGTTTTGAGCGCTCAGACATGTACTCGTTAATTATGCGTGGACCAGCAGAGGCTGTAACATGGACCACAGAAGCAGCAAGCAGGCATCACGAGTTTCAAACCTCGCCAGGTTGTGAGCACTGTTGGCACTTGTGGCTGAGGCCGTGCCCTTTGCAAGGATGGCGTGTTGGCACGACTGGCAGAAAGCACAGGCAGCGCATAGGACCTCAAGCACTTTATGAATCATCGCGGTCCAAGATCGTCCAAGCAAGCCAGCCGACATGTCCTGAGAATTGTAGTGTTGACAACAAGGGCCTCTTCATTCCTGGGTATTCCCGGCCACCTTCAGAACAGCACGAGACAGAACAACTCAGTCAGCGTCGGTGCTGCTGGATCACTTACTGTCAAAAAATAGACTGACATTTGCGGACAAAGAAAGAAACTATCCTGTGGACTCCTCAACTTTAAATTTATGCTGTGACAGATGCATTGCACGCAGAGATGCCGAAGGGCGTCCTAGTGTCGGAGCCTCAGGGCGGAGTGCGCTCTGAACCCAAAACTGTGTCATGCTGTGCTGTCGCCCCGCCGCCTAGGAGCCCCTTTCAGGGAGACCTAGAGACTCCGCAGGCCTGACAAGATTTTTGGATTACATAAGGCCGTTTGTTCAGTTGGTGCTTGTAGTTGGACCACGGCAGGTAGACGGCCATGTGTTTTGGTACATATTCAGCATCTTGAGGGTGGGGGGGGAAAGGAGACCTGTAAAAAGCAGCACTTTATGAACTTTCTCACCTCCTGAAGTGACTTTCGTGGCACGGCCGTCTATGCGCCGTGTTCTTGTAGTTTGTGTCATCTTCTTTGACAACTGTATGGCCCCTCGGCTTGGGGAATCCAGATTTGGGCTAAGAGGCTGGTTCAGGGGCCGTTGGGGTGCTGAATATTGCCAACGTTCTGAGCAGGCGCCCTTTCTGTATGCAATGTCATCTTCCCACCCTTCCATCTGAGTACACTGTCGCTTAAAGACCGTTTCCACGAGGCAGCAAGGTCCCGAAATACTTATCTGACCAGATAATGCGTTGTTGTCAGGAGAAGGAGGTCCAAAGCAGCCCGGCCCTGAGAGTGCATTGCCATCGGCACAAAATCAAGCACAGAACCTAATTACCTTTTCCCCCGTGAAGGTTGCAGAACTTTCTGTTCTACTGCATTTGAGGTGAATGTATAATATAGGGCCTTCTCATAATGCTACAGGGTTCGCGTTTTGTTCAGCGCTGCAATTCATCGCACTGATAACTTCTAGCTGTGGTGCCCCTGCCGGACACGGACGAGTGTCTGCAGAAGTGATGCATGAAGCCTCGGCAGAGGCTCAGCCATGGTCTTTCTGACCTGAGGTCCCTCCTGATAATTAAAGTGCACTTGCAATACGCGCAGTCCAGGTAAGAGTGACAGTTCAGGCGACCCTTCTCGTGGAATGAGCATTGCCTGCGCTGGCGGCCTCCATGCGGCGGGCTACCCAAGAATGTAGAGATCCAAAAAGGGATGTTTTGCATGTTATTGACACAAAGCCGAGCAACCGTTTCACGGAGACATTTGAAGAGAATTCAGCACTATTTCAGGGCGAGCCCTTCTTCTCGGCAGCAGGGGTCTCAGCGGCAAATCGCAGAAGGCAGTTAGCAAGGCCTACTAGCCTGGCCAGGGCAATGGTCCAATGGTTTGCCTTACGGAACCTATAAGCTAATACCCTGAAATATTGCGCGTGCTTCTTGACTAGAACACCCGGACAACATATACCATGTGCCGATAAGGCCTGGACACTGGTGGAGTGGCCCCCAGAATTCTTTAAAACACCTTCGCTGCAGCCGAAAGAGCACGCACTGCCCATGTCTCAGATAATGTGCGCAACTCCCCGCTTGTAGGGGCTACAGGCAGGCTTGGAACCTTGCGCTGCAGGCTCAGCCGGCGTGAAGAACTCTCTCGTGCGAGGCTTTTCGCCAAGGACCGTTCTTTATTCAAACATCCTTTGGCCAAGCTTCAACCACATCTAGTGTTTTTCGCACGGGCTGATAATGCATATAGGTGACAAACCAAAGTTCTGTGGCTTGAGCTTTGTGGTAGCAGACAAGCAGAGAGAGACGGGAGCAGAGGAGCATAGACTTTCCATGTGGCGGGTCATCTACAAGCCACGTATTGCTGCTTTGACCTCAGGCATTTGAGCAGACTTGCTTGGCACAGTTCTGGCAAGCTTGTACAATCCTAGTTGGCCTGCAATTTGCCATTAAGGTGCGCTCTGCACCTGATCCACAGGCGACGATCTTGCTTGCCAAAGCACGGAACTGGCATTTTGCTGCTACTTCGGGCATGCTTGGGAAGTGTCGCCACTCCCGCCAGGCACACGTCCACCAATGGATGTCCCTGAAAAAGTCACAGCATCCCTGAAAAGCTTTACGGTGCTTTTGACTTCACATGCTGAAGCCAGGCTTCCATTGTGGATGTTTTTTATGCCGGAGACGAGTTGCTGTCAGCCCTTGCCCCAGGTTTATGATAGGCAGTATCAGGCGCAGTGTTGGCACCAGCTAGTGTCTACAGTCGGTTCTCCCCAACCCTAATTGTTTGAACACCTCTGCATCCCAACACTGTATTCCTTACAATGAAGGCTTCGCCAGTGACGACTTAGACATGCCAGCCAGTTGGATTTCTTGCAACACCCATTTTTCAAGACTGAGCGCTCCCTTGGCTGCAATGTCTTTGCAAGGTGCCTGGAGACACCAGGGGCCCATGGCTTCGGCTTGCTAAGGCACATTCCAAAGATCTGGCTCAGAGCTTTGCATGAATCCTTAGTTGCATCCTGCGCAGCTATCTGAGAGGCATGGCATAGATTTACTGCACTGGTCATGTTTGAGCTGAAGGAACGCCTCCGTGGTTTCAACGAACTCCAAACCAGCCAGAAGCTTCAAGCCTAGCCAAAGTCTAGAACCTGGAGTCAGCAAAAGGATTTGCTTTAACTCTTGCTGCTAGAGTTTGTCCGAATTGGAGGGCTGATGGGTTGCCAAAGCTTTTTGTTTACTGCTGAAGCTTGCAGCACCTGCAGCCAGCAGCCTATGCCTACGCAGGCCAGTTGGCCAAGCACGACAGATGCTCCGGAAGAGGCCAGCAGTCAACGCACGTTCCGGGATCTAAAGGCTGACGGTTCCTGGAAATCAGTGGTTTTCACGCGCGGTTGTTGGAGAAGTCTTTCCCCAAACCGAAACAATATCCTTTCCCGACCATGCCCAAATCATAACGACGTCAATTCATGACTGCACCCATTTCCCAGCCAAGATGATGTGCATTCCTGAAAGCAACCATTTCCCAGAGCAACCGTGCCCAAAGTTTGTGAACGGTTTAAGCGCTTCCTCGCTGAACATTGCGATTTGAGACGATACTTGCCAATGTGGTAGTGTATACGAGTTCTTTGTGCAAACCCGCAGAGCTTACTTTGCGTCCCGGAATTCAGGAATTCATGCCTTGCAAATCCTGAATCCCCCACGCCTGCAGTGAAGCCTTGCGACCCATTCAATCCGAGCAAATGTTGTGGGCAGGCTTTTTTCTTGAGGATATGAGCGGAACCTAGGCTTTGCATTGTCAAATTCGGGTCAAAGTCTTGTTGACCTCCGTTTTGGAATGAAGAGGAGGCGTGGGTGCTTCACGATGGCTCCGCTGCTGGTCTCGGAGCGCTTGTGGAGGAAGCGCCACCCTTGGCATCAGGAAGAACTTGTGAGATTCAAGCTAGCCATTTGGAGGTTTCACAAAAATGCTTGCTGAAGGGAGCATGCAGAATACTAAGGCGGACCTTATGTGTGGAAATATTCATTTGGTGACAACAGGCTTGGTGCTCTAACCAGAAGGCACATCTGGCTGGATGAGACCGTTTGTGATTCCGCGCGGCTATGCTTCACTTGAACCGTGGGGAGGACATTCATGATTTTTGTTTCGAATTCCGCACTCACAGAGCTTTGATCTCGAGCAGCTCAGGTCTATACCCCACCGTGAGCCGAGTTCTTGCCCAGCACTGCTCCAGATGTTCTTCCTCGAAGAGCGGGGATGACATGTGGGCATCGTGCAAGGTAGAAGTTGCGCAACTGTGCAAATCTGAGCGTGGGGACAAAGTTGGCGCAAACTTGCCAGGAAGGCTTTTCCAGCATGTCCTTCAGTGACAGAGCAGTCTCAATTGCGCGTTGGCATGAACAAACACACATCGACATGCCACAAACGCAAAGAACACTGATGTGTTCGATTGTTGGTGCTGCACAGTGCATGGATATTATGCTTGTGGGATGTGCTGTGAGTACAGAGCAACCTCCATTTCTCACTCCAGTTTTGCTCGCTCCATGGCTTTGGCTCTGGTACTGGTAGACCTTAGGCGTAAATGGGGCCAGCCACCTGCACCAGCGAGCCAGGTGACCGGCCGCAACCTGATTTGTGCATTGGCAATGAGCCTTGGTGTTTTGCGGATTGGGTGAATCATTGAGTTGCTGCCATGATTTTGAATGCTGAACACAGGCTGTTGCTGGCGCTGTAGAGTTTGATGCCTGGCCCTTAGCTTGCCAACTCAAATGCTCCAAGCCCGCGTCGTCATGCAGAAGCAAGTCAGAATTCCATTCGTCAAGCTCAGGGTATATGGCGGAGGAGGACGAGGCGATGGACAATGGACTTCAAAGTAAGTAATGAGAGTGCAAGCAAGCCCGCTTGCTTGGATCCTGTCTAGCGTGCTGTCTGTAGTGAATTGCGCTTTGGCTGGGGCGGAGAGTCTGCGAGTAAATGCGGTTGCCCCTTTTGCATTTCCATGCCAGATCCTTGTATGTTTTGCGGACAGGCGAATTACGACGATGACGAGCATGACGAGTCCTAGCCTCGTTTTGTTTGAGTTGATCACCTCAAGGGGCTTGTCATGGATCATTGCAACACAGAAGTCCTGAGATTGTGGGGCTGCAAACCACTGCATCTAGCGAAGGAGTTTTCTTCCGCAGAAACAGCTTCTGTGGGGCTTTCGTCCATACCAAAGGTCACCTTGACTGCAGCCTGCAGGCCCGAAAATGGCGACAAAGAGGATCCCAAGCCGCAGGAGACTGCATGTGCATCAGCGCATTTTCCTACGTTGCAGCTCTGGGGTCAGTCATCCTGTTGAGTTTGCGGGTGCGCAAGTGTCAGTATGTGTCAGATTTGATTTTGCACATGACCGCACTTCGCTAGAGGTGGCACGCCAGGCCCGTCATCAGTGGACGCAGTACCTTCCGATTTGTGCCCAATTTCTTGAAGGTTCCCCTGGCCCAAGTGGCTGCGAGTAGGTACAGCCCAGCGTGCAAAGAAAGATCGTTCTATTTGGCAGCTTTGCAAACTGCCTCCCTTGCACAGAAACAAAGTGACGAACTGCAGAAGGTTCCCATAAAGCAAATCAAGACGACGAAGGGCATGATGACTCAGTGCGATTGCATTTCGCATGCAAGTGCTGGTCTGGTGTCCTTCAAAATTTGTGAATACTGAGCCATCTCAAGGCCAACGAGTGTAGCCTGAAGAAATGATTCCTGGCTGCCGCAGGCTCAACCAAAGCAGGGTGCCAAGAAGCGGCGACGTGGTGGGAGAGGCAAGGCCAAGGCCCAGCCGCCCCAAGACAAGGTGGGAGGGGTCTGACTAAAGGTCTTCAAACGGGTCATTATGAGGCCCACAAGATGTCTTGGGATTTGCCGGACATTAAGAGCTGTAGTGACTTTCGCGTAGTTTCACAATGGTGGCCTCGTGGGTCAAGGAGCTCTAGGAGCCTCCAAAAAGCAAGAACAGCCTCTTTCAAGCAAGACTACATGTCGGCGCTGCTTTCTAGCACGAAGAAAAGGAGGACGCGAAGGAGATCCGCCTTCCTGAGTCAATTAGCTTGCGCAGGACGTCGGAAGGAAGAGCCAGCCAGAGCGTGCGACGGCTGCAGAGACCATAGCTCTCTCCTCAGGTGTTGAATTGCTGAGCAGGAATGGTTGGCTGCTGCAAGTGGCTGGAGCAGTTGGTTTTCAATGCTGCTAGCGCTAACCTTTCGAAGCTCTTTCCCACGAGCAGAGGAATGCTCAGCATTCCGGCGTGAAGGGAACGCCGGCCCATACCGGCCCCGAGATCCAAAGAAGACCCCAAGCACGCGTAACCCGGATCTTGATGAATAATCCAATGAGATTTGGTAATTTGTGTGGCAAGCTTCCGGTCACCAAAAGCTGGGAATGACTTGGACGTGTCACTCCAGTCAAGTAGAGCAATCAGTTGCAGGAAACCTCGAACCCACCACAAATTTTTCCGTCACTGTACAAGATTGCCAGGGGCGCTCTATCCTCACGGCAAAGATGAAAAAGACAAAGATGTGCGAGTTCCACAAAGACGGAAGGCGCCACTTTGCAAATGCAATTCTAAGAAGAGAGTTATGGTACATGGTGGAAGATGCAGGTGCAAGTACGGCTCAGACTGTGCTTTTGCACACGACGAGCCGTCGCCCAAGCTTTGCGTGGCAAAGGTGTTTCAGCTAGGTGAGTTGATGAGAGACAGCGTGGTGTAAGCGCCCAGGCTTCAAGTTGAAATTTGCAGCTATCTTGTACTTGACGTCACCTGCCACATCACCCACTGTTGAAGCCGCAATCTGCACCTACAAGCCTATGGTGCCGAAATGCAATCACGGGTAGGCGCGTTTGTGGACCTGCCGCTGCGAGCGGCGAGACGGACACGCAAATTTAGCCTTAACATGCCTTGACCATGAGTGATGGCCGCGTAGATTTCCAAACCGTGCTTGGCGTCAAACTTTGATCTGCGGCTGTGAAGTGTTGAGGGGGCATCCTTGCAGGTCAGAGTTGCAGCAGGCCCCGGATCTGCGAAAAACACGGCTGTGTCGCACACTTACTTTGCTGTCATCCGCGTCGTCTCGACTGCAACTTTTATCAGAACAGATGCTGGACCACAGTGCTGCTGGTGGAGCTTCAGCATTCCAAGAAGGCCATTATAGATTTGTTTTTCAGCATACGCCAAGGTAATGAACTACGTGAACAAAATTGCCATTGATCAAGTTCAAAAGTCAGAAGTTTTGGAGCTTGGCGCTATTCAGTCTCAAAGACTCATCCAGGGCTGGCATTATTATCATGAGCTCATGCATGAAAATGGTGCGAAGCAGGTGCTCTGGCATAGCTTCGGAGAAAAAAATCGCACCATTCTTGGACAAATGATGTCAGGAGGACCCTACCTAGTGTTTGGTCAAAGTTGTTCCTCAAGCCCAGATTGCTAACGGCAAAAGCCTGACATGGCCAAGTAAAAGCGAGTCCAACTGGTGCCAAGGCCGTGCGTTTTTGTCGGGGACGGCGTCTCAGAAATCAGATTGGCATGTTTTCTGGTCATGCCGCATCTTGGGCAGGGCTAGTCAGATGCATGTCCAGCTTCAAAGGCCAACAGAAAAAAACCTGGACTAGTCAGACATCCGGTCCGGATTCAGCAAAGATGAGCTTGACAAAGAGCAGATCGTTTGAGGGCAGAGCTGCGGAGCTGTTAACTTCACATGTTCTTCTTCACGAGCGGCTTGAATCCCCTCCATGCCTGAGGAAATGCAGCGATGACCAGTGCAAGTTTGCACATGGCGAAGAAGAGCTCAGAGCCGGGACCTCGGTGTTGAGCAGTTGCGAGGCCTCCAAAGTCTCTAAAAAAGGCCATAGGAGTTAATGCGGTCATCATTCTGATGATCATCGTCGCGATAGTTAGCGACAAGATCATGACGCTACTTGTGGGTTGTACTGCGGCTGGTATGCGCATTCGAAGTTTGAGGGGATCACTATCATTTAACATTGCCCGGAGGGACATATGTCCCGATCCATGTTTGGTGTGAATGGTGTATGCATCCCGTCAAAAATGCAGAGCGGTTGATTTAGCTAGGACCAAGATACAGCTAAACTGCCACTGTGCAACTTGAGCACCCAAAGGGTCCGGGAATCAACTGCAGTCGCCAGATGTCGCCAGAGCTTGCGACCCACTGAGGCTTCCAGCATATGTTTCAAAACCGTCTGGTGGCCCAGAGTTTCAAGTTCACGCGGCTGCGGCTTGCTTCCCCACTGTTTTAGGGTGGTTTGAATCGCTCAATTTTGCCTAGGCCCTCTGCACGTGGCACGAGAAGGGCAACTGCCAAAGCGGCTCAGCGTGCCATTGCCTCAAGATTGCAAGCGCAGGTTTGCTACGGGGGCCGTTCTTGCGGGCGTCTCTCGCAAAATGCAGGGGTGCAAGTACGAAGTTCGAGCGGACGAAAATGTATACCAAAACGAGCTCGCGCCAGGGCGTCGAGGCTCTTGCGCAAGGGTCAGATTATTTTCTTTTCCTTTTTGAGCTGATGTTCTCAAATCCAGCCAGCGCGAGAACCGCGCAAGGGCGAAGCACAGGCATTCCTATTATAGTGAGTGCAAAATACAAGCAAAGAGAACAACCCCTACTGCGCGTTCCCTGCCCAACAGCGAGTGGTTCTCATTTTGCTTCGCAGAAGCAGACGAACTGTGCGTCACCAGCGTGCGATTCGAGCGCAGCACCAGCGGGGTTGCTGTATGCTCCGGGCTTGGCCAGTGCTTCGCCAGAACATTTGGACTTGTCGAGGCCGCTTCGCGCATGGTGCTCGGACCTCAGCACCTGCGCCGCGCAATTTCGTTGTTGCTCAGACAGAATTACTGTACACAGAGTACACGGCTTCAAAAGAAGGAACGGTGAAAAGTGGCCATCAAGAGTCCCGAGACTTGGCTCATCTCCAGGTTGAGGAGCTTCGGGATGATCCTGATGCCAAGGCGTGAAGCTTGTCACTCATGGTAGAGTATGCAGGCAGGAGGTTGCAGCAACCTGGCACACAAGCTCGGGAGCCGCTACAGGCCTATTACCTCGGCTGTTTGGATTGAAGCTCCACAATTTCCTGTTTCCTGCTGAAGCGCACTGTTGGGGTGTCCCAAAGCAAGATGGACCAGGGGACTGGGGATTTCGCTCCATCCCGCATGTTGAAAGCGGTAAATATTGATCGAGGCCGCTGTCGAGCTGGTTCCTCAGCAATGCTGTGGAGCTCACTGCCGAACTTCAGAAAAGTAAGCTTCTTCATCAGGGTCGAACTCCAGGAAAAACAGGCTGCAACGTGCATACTGTGAACCTTTGCTAAAGCTTCGTGGACCAGGCAAGCGCGGAAACGGCTGGCTGCCGCTGTCCCGCGCTCAGCCTAAGGAATTCCTACAGGTATGTTGTTATGCATGCCGCATACCCAAAGGAGGCTTATAGTCCTGGGAATATTACGGAGTGAGCAATCCTTTGCACTGTTTCGGGCCTGACGTGGATCAGGCTTCTTGGACCTCGCCAAACCTAGCGTATCCCAGCTGTTCCGCTTACGCGGTTTGTTGAACTCCGCAAGCTCATTTTCAAATTGGCCTGGCCTCTCCAAATTTGAGCCCTCATCGTGACCGCAATTTTTCGGCTCAAGCCATGAAAAGATAGGGGGCGCGAGGCACCCTGGGCAGTCCTTTTGGGCCCAAAGCGGGTGGAGCTCACTGCATTCAGCTATGTATGCTCGCAGGGTGCGAGGTTAGAGGTTCTTTGCAAAAGCTTCAGGCGAATTGTGCAGAAGTGAGGTTTGGTTTGGGATGCAGTGTACCAATGTTTTTGGAGTTGGGTCAGTTGGGTCCGGCCATGAAGAGGGAAGGACGCGGACAACCCAGGGTAGGATCCAATTGGATCACAACGTGCACGTACAAGTGGCTTTGCTAAACCAATCCAATCAGTACTGGGTAGCCGCCGGCACATGAGATCTCGAGCAAAACGGAAAGTTGGCATGACTCAGCGTCATGGCAAATGGCAAGAAACTACAAGATTGATACCCACTACTGGTTACTGGCCCATGTTTATGCATGCCTCATGCCATAAATCTTCAAAACTCAACGCGTGCAAAACCTTGACTCAACATCCTGCAAAGCCAAGCCAATTCTTGGATTCATAAGTAAAATGAACCCACCTTATTGGCACTCCTGCCACCTGCCCCAAATGTGCACAAAGAAATTCCAACTGCAACCTCGAATGCTCACAGGGATGTCGACGGAGGCTGCCTCGCGGAAGCGCAAGGCGGAGCCTGAACCCGCCGAGGCAAGTTAATGGGGTCAGCAGTCTAGCTGTTTGGGATGCAAACAAGCATGAGGAGAAAGGATTCAAGTCTTTTGCCGCGTGAGTTCTGAGCCTACATGCCGTGGAAACATAAGGTCGTCGTTACCTGCTCAGCCATGTTCGGTAGAGAGCAATTGAAGGTTGTAGATTTGATGGTGTTTTGGAATGGGAGGACGGGAAATGACAAAGGAAGGCGATATACAAAGATTTGTTCCGGAATTAGCTCTGAGGACCTGGGGCTCGGTGGGCTTTATGACTTCCTTCCCCCTCCCGATCCCGAGAAGGACAAGGCGGGATGCATGCAGCTTTTTGCCGAATAATAATATTGATAATAAGAATAGTACTAATATAGATAATTAGTAGACTCGAGGTGAATGTAAGATTGTTTGCACCCAGCAAGCAATTGGCACTTCGCCAACCACACAGAAAGCATGTCAGCGCCGCCGAGGCTACAGCTGCCAAGGCACGGAAAGCCGAGCAGCAACCTCCTTAGCATGCATGGAGCTTGAGGGCTTTCCCATGGGTTTTGTGGATAGTATAGGAAGCATATAGGGATTTTATAGGGATACTGGAAGGGAAAATGGAAGCTCTCTTTTCTTTGCAGCTTGTCTGGCTGCTTGCTTATTAGTACCATAGGGGTGCTGGTCCTGGTCCTGGTCCTGGTGGTGGTGGTCGTGGTCCGTGGTCGTGGTCGTGGTCGTGGTGGTGGTCGCGGTCGCAGTCGCGGTCGTGGTCGGTGGTGGTCGTGGTGGTGGTGGTGGTGGCGGCGGCGGCGGCGGTGGCAATGTTGAGTTGCGGTTGGAGTGGTGTAGCAGCTGCTGCTGCTGCACCAGTCCTTAGTAAATTAGTACTTGTGCTTTTTGTGTCGTTCATTTTTCAATGCTTCTATTGCTGCTGTTTTACTACACTAACTTTGCCTTTTGCAGGTGGTACTGCGCCTCTCAAAGTAGGTAGCACAGGTTACACCCAAGAACAACTCCAGTCGTGAAAGCGACCACAGATCAGGCTAAGCACGCGGCCAAAACTTCCGCCCGTCGACAGGCTCTCTGCTTTTGCCGCGGTTAGTTGCAGAGCCCGCAAGGGCCAGCACACAAATTTGAAAAGTGTGCAGGTTATCAATCAATCAATCAATCAATCAATCAATCAATCAACCTCATGGACGTCATGCGTGTGCTACCTCATTGCTAAAGCATGACCATTTTTGTGCCAGGTCCAGAGTCATATTTCTGGATGTTGATGGTGTCCTTCTCCCAGCCGGCAGCGTCGAAATGCACGCCTGTCTGAATGGAATGTTGTGTGCTTTCTTATCAGCGTGTATGGTCTAGCGGCTCGACTCGACCCCACATGCAGCGCGACGGCAGGATATTCATCGACGGCGTCATGCTGCCTGTGCGGGCGGCAAAAGAAGCGGACTTCAACAGATCCTCACTCGCTATGACCGATGGTCGAAATGCCGACTGGGAATCTTTCGGGCGTGTGTGAGCAGCCAAGGAACTGCGCTCTCCAACCTGCGGGCAATAGTGCAGCAGTCAGATTCCAAGCTTTGCCTCGAAGAGTTGTGCTTCAAAAATGCGGCAGGAATCATGTTGAATGCAGCAATGGAGCTATGGATATTCTTTTGTGGGTTCGGCAGCGTTAATAATGGCAAGCAAGGCTTGGCAATCTTGCTGTTCCCTGTCTGTGGAAAGGAACTCAAAAGCTGAGTTCCACTTGAAGCAAGTAGGGTTTGGTTTCTTACTAGGTCATCCAGAGTGTGCAAAGTTCAGAGAATGCATGCGATGATATCTGCCCCACACGAGGACTGGCGCTTCGATCGTGCTGTCTTCTGAGTGGCGGCGAAAGGAGGCTCCTGGAACTCGGCAACGCCCAGAGCTGGAAATCTAAATCCCGACCCCTTGCATCATGATCATGCTCCTTCTAACGTGCAGATTAAGCCCGATCGGGCATGCAGAAGGCCAATCAGGATACATACCCTGCCGGCCCTCTCCCGACTGCTTCCAGTAATAGCCACGGGGTCTGTGGTGGGTTCTCCTGTGCAAGTTGCGTGATGTTTGACAAGCGAAGTGGGTGCCACATAGGCATGTTAATGTAATACAATCAGACGCAAACAAAACCGCACTGTAAAAATGATCTTCAAGCGCAGCTGTTTGCTGGTGCACGCACTTTATCCCTGCCGCAAGGAGATGAGGGACAACATCCGAAGAACTCTTCAAGCCCAGGTGGGCAGATTACTCCTGTACTTTCAGTCTTACCCAGTGGTCGTAGCCAGTTCCTTATCTCACCCGAGTGTGGTCCCTTCCTTGTCAGAGGCCTTGGTTACACTGTCAGCGGAATGCCAAAATCAAGCTAGGTGATGCTAGGTGTCCAAAGCTGCCAGATCATTTCACGTTGGCCCAAGGACATCCCTGGGTTTCAAGATTCTACACCAATCTTCCAACCCTCGGCAGAGCTGGTGAAGCAGAGGCTCGATCAGGCACTGCCGGGGGGCTTGTGAGTATTGCGCCAAGTGATGTTGCAAGCTTTAGAGACAGTATGTTATTTAGAATCTGAACCAAGATTCAGTTCCAAAGAAAACAAGATATTATCAGGGAAAACATCTTTGACATGCGCTCTGTGTGTTAGCACCTGGGCTCCAGATTCATAATTCGTCCTGCATTTGGGTAGCGAGGCCATCATCTGGGCCGAGCGTCGTGCTCGAGAGATAGGCAACTGGCTGAAGCAGCACAAGGAAGTCAAGGCCATCACTTGTACTGCGGAAAGGACTGTTGTGGTGTGTGTAAGACAGCTATTTCTATCAGGATCCCTGTGCGACAGCTATTTTCCGTATACCATAACAGTCCTTTCCACGTGCTTTATGGTTCTATGAAGGTGTCCTCTGCATGGTTTTCGTTTCTCGTGCAACTAATTGTACCACTCATTGCGTCTGACGGATTGCAACACTCTTTGTTCGGTACTAAACGTTGCCCATCACTACACAATGGTCTTTGCTGCACTTGCTGACTGGCATTTACCGATGATTCTGTGATAGGCTGCTCTACACAGAGGCCACTGTTTTAAAACTATTCGTCCTTGTTTGCGAACAAATGTGCCAGAGACAATAAAAAACAAAAACGAAAGATTTCCGCACTAGTCTCATGATACGAGTAGTGTCGAAATCATTGTTTTTTTTTGTGTTTGTTGTTTTGGTCCCGGTGCGCATGTGTTTTAAAACACGCCGCTCTGAATGTCTATGGGGTCAAAGGAAAACACACCTGAGCTTCCACTTCTCTCAAGTCAATCGTGGTCCTCTTGTATCTTTATTGTGGAGAGGAGAGAAGTCTATTCTGCTGTTGAGAACAAAGCTTTCGTTGTACTGGTAGCCTTATTAGGGAGTTGTTTGGTTGCTTTAACTTGGGATGATTATTGCACCCCTTAGTTGATGACATCAAATAGTCCTAGGGAATCCCATTCGCATCTGGGTGAAAGGAATTGTATGTTTAGGGTGCTGCTTCTACATAGTCTTAGTACCAAAGGATTCGCAAAGTTAGCCTTTTGTGTCAGAATCGAAATCATCTCAATACTTCCAGCAAGTTGTTTGGTTTTAATTTGCAGGATATTTCTCAGATTCTCTTACAAAATTCCCTTCACACAAGCTTTTCCTACATTCACGTTAATGATTAAAATTGTTGGAAAATTGCTTCAAAGTTACAACAGAAATTATTCAATCCAATAGTCTTCTTATTAATATGAATTCCTTACTACATGTGTTGCAAATTCTA